>CAUYQG010223713.1:0-19586 GCA_963574415.1 Tarsius wallacei | reverse complement strand
AAAAAACCTTATGTCTAAACACTAAACTACATAATTCTAAATCAAATAAGAGGTGAATATACTTATATCATTTTCACTCAAGCAATATCTAGTAACTTATAACCAAGTGAAAGAAAGCATACTTTATGTGCTTCAGAGTTTAATAATTGCATATGTTAGAAAAGGCCAAATGGCATAGTGGGAAATGGAAAATTGAACCATATTCCCAGGTTAGCTGTGAGTACTTCACATAAACGTGTTGTTCTCTTCATGCTCGACTGCACAGAATTCTTCAGCCGTATCAACAGCAAAGACGGAAGACAGAAGGGCCTCAGCTGCCCAGACTCGCTTTGTGGCCGGGTGGGGGGGTCCTCAGCGCACCTGGACTTTGTCAATCAGGCGAGCCTCTAAAGTTGGCTCCCAATAGCATTATATATTGTTAATGGAAACATAAGATGAAGTAAATAGCAAAAACATGCATGGAAATATACCATGGAAGACATTGAATGTTGTGCCCTGGAAGTAAAGGGTGGGGGGGAAAGAGATTGAGGTTGAATGGCAAGCTCTGTGTACACTATTTTTCTTTAAAAAAGATATTTAAACTCATCTCTTAATTTTCAAATGTTCCCTCCAATAAAAATACTTTGTTATAGTTTTTTATTTCTGATCTCATACCTACACACAGAATATATCATTCATAAACACTGGAGTTCCTCCCTGCAAATAAAACATACCTCTGTCCTGTTGAATTTGGGAATGACTATGTGATTTGTTTTGGCAGTGAAATGCCACAGAACCTCACCTCTACAATAAATTAAAAAATTAGCCAGGCATGGTAGCACGTGCCTGTAGTTCCTGCTACTTGGAAGGCGAAGAGGCTGAGGTAGAAGGACCGCCTGAGTTTAGCAGGTCGACGCTGGGGTGGCCATGAGTGTGCCACTGCTCTCCAGCCTGGGCAACGGAGTGAGACTCCAACTCAAAAAAAAAAAAAAGTGAACAGAAATAATATGTATAATTTTGGGGCCTTCTGGATTGTTAAAGTGTGTGTCAACATGAAGTTGTCATAACATAATGCAAACAGACGACGCTCCTTGTTAATCTGAAATGAACATGAGAAATAAACTTGATTACTTGACATCACTGAAAATTTTTAGTTTTTATGTTAACTGGAGCATAACATATTCTGTTCTAATTGATAAAGCCACTAAATGTCCTTAAGTTATTTGAGTATCATAAGACATTTCCCTTGGGATACAGAAAGTCAATAGAAGCCATAAGATCAGAGAGTGTAAACAGAGACTGTGAGGATAAATTAGTTCAGTGGTTTCCAGATTTTAAGTTCTTATGTAAGTTAAGTTTCCAAAATTTGTATAAAAAGATATTCATTCCAATCCAAAAAGTAATGAAATTTAACTTCATAAAAAGCTATCATTATCACATTGTCCCCTCCCTCCCTTCCATTTGGAACCACTTGCCTAAATCTAATCCTCCTATTTTATTAAACAAGAATGAAGGATGAGACAAGTAACATTTACATCAGCCCTTTGTATCCATGAGTTTTGCAGCTGTGAATTCCACCCACCACAGATGGAACTCTTGGAAAAGAAAAAAGGATTGTTGTGTCTGGGGTGGACACATACAGACTTTTGTTTTACTTGCCATCATTCCCTAATTAACATAGTATAACATCCATGCATTAAGTCTTATAAATAACTTAGAGATTGTTTAAAGTGTACTGGAGGATGTTTGTAGGTTACATGCAAGTACTGCATTTTAATAAAAGACTTGAACATTTTTGGATTTTGTTATCCATGCTGGGTCCTGGAACCAATTCTTGTGGTTGAGGGTTGAGGGATGACTGTACTTAAAGAGACAATCACTTTAAAAATTATAAAACCTTTTGCTTAGTAGATAATAGTCATGTGCCCCATATACGATGGTGGTCTCATTAGATTATAATAATGTATTTTTAATACACATTTTTCATGTTTAGATACACAAATACATTGTATTACAATTGCCTGTAGTGTTCAGTACAGTAACATGCTATCCAGATATGTAGCCTAGGAGCAGCAGTTTATACAATCCAGGTGTGGAAGTATACTTTATGACATTTGGACAATGGAATTACGCAAGGGCACACTTCTCTGCACATGTCCCTGTCATTAAGCAATGAAACAAACAAACAAACAGTGCAGGCATACCTTTGGCACTACCCTAATTCTTACCAAACATTCATGACTACATATTTTTGTTTTCATCTAGAAAGATAAAAATTAGAGGTTTTCAAAATACCAACTTTTGGTGTGAGTGTAGCAAAAGGTGTTATATTACTACCAGATAGTACAAATTGGTACCTGTGTCAGGGCAATTTTGCACAATATTAAAAAGTAAAAATGTGCTCTAAGTTCCACTTACCTAGCCAGGGTTTGGGGTCTGAGGTGCTGTGCTAGGGAAATATGAATCAAAACAATAGTGAGCAGCACCTCACTTACCCAAGATGAGTAAATTCTAGAGTCCTGCTGTACGTCCTTGGTTTACAGTTAGTACACTTAAAATTCTGTGTACATCCTGAATCCACTTACCTAGCCTACAGAAATATACATGTGTAGACATGTACACAGATTTTCATTTTAACATTTTTTCTAGCAGCAAAATATTTGGAAATAAATATTCATGCACTGAAAAATGGCTAAAATACCATTGATAAGAGCCATTCATAAGACAACTCCGTGGTCAAAGGTAGGGGATCATGCCCGGTGGGCAGCGGCGTGGGGGGGGCCCAACTCACTGGCCAGCCTGGATCCGGAGTTGGCACTTGGGGGCTCTGGATCCGTGGGGAGGAGGAGGGAAGGCAAGGCTCCGAGGTTGGTGGCGGCGGGGGAGCCAGGTTTTCGGGTCTGAGGTGCTGTGCTAGGGAAATATGAATCAAAACATCAGTGAGCAGCACCTCACTTACCCAAGATGAGTAAGTTCTAGAGTCCCGCTGTACGTCCTTGGTTTGCAGTTAACTTTCCTGTATGTACACTTAAAATTCTGTGTACATCCTGAATCCATTCTCGTGACAATAAAAACAATACAAAGAAACAGTGAGATTCCATTCCACACCCGCTATATAAGCACTATCCAAAAAAAAAAAAAAGGGAGAATAAAATAGAAGTAGGAAACGTTAATGGGGATGTGAAGAAACTGAACTCACTAACAATGACTGATGATAAAGTAAAATAGTGAGTTTTGTATGGAAAGACCTACAGCACTTTCCTAAACGATTAAACATAGCATATAGAGTCCAGAAATTCTACTTCTAGAATATGCCAAGAAACAGGTGAGAAAATTCAAGAAAACGATAGCGTCTAAACTCACCATTCAGGGTCAATGTCCAGGAGCTGCCTCACCGAAGTGCTCTCAGGGGCCCAGCTCCATGGTCTGTGGCAGTGCTGGCGGGTTCCGACTCAGTGGTAGGCGGCTGCGCCCGGGTGGCCACATGGTCCTAGGTGGCACCGGGGGCCTGGCTCCCCAGTTAGCGGCTGCCCTGGGGTCAGCTCCGCGGTCGTCTGCTGCACTGGGTGGGGTCCGGCTCTGAGGTTGTTAGTGGCGGTGCGTCAGGATTGGCCTTGTGTTCCTCGGAGGCGAGAGGCGGGGAGGGGGTGGCCATTCGGTCCATGGCAGCATGGGGGCTCAGCTATGTGGCTGCCCACGAGGATATCCAAGTTCCTAAGTCAGAGGCAACGCTGGAGGTCGGGTTCCATTGTTGGTGGCATGGTGTCCCAGATCCGCTGCAGTGTGCGGGACCTGGCTCAAAGGTTGGCAGTGGCTAGGGAGCCCAGACTTCGAAGTTGGTGGTAGAGTGGGGCGGCTTCGAGGTCTGCGGTGGCGAGGGGGACCTGGCTCCGCGGTTGTCTGCTGCGCTGAGGCCCCTACTCATGGTTTGGGGGCGGGGGGCTGGCTCCGAGGTCGGTGGCGGCTCAGAGAGCCAGGCTCTGTGGGGGATCAGAGTCCGCCATCCTTGGCGGTTGGGGGTCCCAGGTCACATTGGCGTGGGAAGCCCTGCTCGGCGGCAGTCAGCTCACAGGGGCCTCAGCTCTGCCTTCCGCAGCAGCGCATTGCCCTGGCTCTGTGGTTGTCTGCTGCCCTGGGGGCCTTGCTCTGTGCCCGTCAGTGTGGAGGGCTGTCTCCATGGTGGGAGGCAGTGCTGAAAGCCAGGCTCTGCGCCTGCAGTCCTCCGCGACGCTGGGCTCCTGGGCCTGCGTCGGCATGCGAGGTCCGGCTCGGAAGTCGTCAGCTACGCGACCCGGGCTCCTCTCTTGGCAGCCCGGGCTCCTCTCTTGGCGGCGGTGTGTAGGACCTGGCACTGCAGTCGTTGGCGCCGGGTGCTGTCCCTGCAGTAGATGGCACAGGTGGGCCAGACCTGCGGGTGGGGCAGAGTTTTGGATCCGCGGTAAGTGGCAGCATAGGGGACCCAGCTCCACAGTATGTGGCTGTGCTGGGTACCAGGCTCCGTGGTCTGCAGAAGCTTCCCGGTCAGTGGTGTGCAACTCCAGCTTTTCAGTTGCTGCTTATCAGCAAAGAACTCATGCAGGCATGACAAAGTCACTCTAAGAGAACGTGACCTAAGCCAAATATTGATACCCTGCCTATTCAAATAAGGACTTCCGAAAGCCTTATTTTGATTGAATGAAAAATACTGTTATTCATTGGATGATAAGCACTCATTTTGACTGGATGACAAAGACTGGTTTTCATTGGATGAGAAGCACACATTTTGTTTGGATGATAGCCTCTCAATTGTCCAGGCCTAGTTTGGCCTCTGTGCTTCTTTTGGTCCAATCAAAATGAGCCTTTCTGGAGTCCTTATTTGAATACACGGGTTATAATTGTTCTGCTTAGGCCCCATTCTCTCAGTCATTGGGGCGTTTTTCAGACCAGTGTGACTCCTCTGCTGGTGTGCTGTATCCAGAAAAGGTAGACTCAGGCGGAACACTCCTTCCCCGACCACGGAGTGCAGAGCTGGGGCCCAGCGTAGCTGACAACTACTAAACCTGGCTTTCCACACCGGTGTAGACTGGGGACCTCACACAGCCAAGGACCATAGACAGGCGTCCCCTGCACAGCTGCGGACCACAGAGCCCGGCTCCCTGCGCCACCGCCAACCACGGAGCCAGCACCCTCGCTCTGACAACTGCGGAGCTGGGGCTGCAGAGCACCAGAGCTGACCACTGCACCGCTGTTGACTGGGCATCGGCCGTCGATTAGCTGACTTATCGCTGAGCTTGGCATCCGTGCTGACCGGACCCAGGACCCGCCCCAGGCCGCCGAGGACCGAGGACCGTGGACATGGGTCTCCTGCACAGCCGCGGACTGCAGAGCCTGGCTCCCCCCGCCACCGCTGACCAAGGAGTCAGCCCCCCCAACTGCTGACTGCGAAGTAGGGGTCCCAGTGCAGTAGACAACCTCCGAGACGGACCCAAGCTTCCACTGACCTTGGAGCTGGCTTCCTGCGCCACCGTTTACTGAACTGGGCCCCCTCAACACGTGCCCTGCAGTGTTGGTGCCTTGAGAGCACAGGAAGGAACGAACTTCAGTGAGGTTGCTTCTGGACACTGACCCCACACTGTGAGTTTAGAAGGTCTCTTTTTCTTGAGTTTTCTCGCCTGTTTTTTGGCATATGCTAGAAATGGAATTGCTGATTTTATGGTATCTTATGCATTAGTGTTAGGGAAATGCTATAGGTTTTTCCATGGAAGAGTCATCATTTTACATTATTGTGGGTTATTGTTAATGGCTGCAATTTCTTTACATCGCCCTTAACATTTTCTGATTTCTTTTTAATTCTTTTTTTAATAATGGTCATATCATATAGTGGGTGTGTGGTGGGATCTCTTTATTCCTTGTTTGTACTGATTTTTGTTCTTAGTCATGACAACAGACACAGGAAGTCTAAATCAAATTTTAAGTGCACATGCAGGAAAGTTAACCGTAAACAATGTTGTACAGCAGGAATCTCATTTATTGTTTGTATTTTTTTCTTATTGTCATGAGAACGGATACAGAAAATGTACACGGAATTTTAGATGTGCATGTAGGAAGGTTAACCATAAACAACGCTGTACAGCAGGACTTTAGTATTTCTTCATCTTAAATAAGTGAGATGCTGCTCACTGTTTTGATCCACATTTCTCTAGCGCAGCTGCCACGGACCTCGGACCGTCGCCCCCCTCTTCCCCCCAGCCTCCCCCGCGCTGGTGCCCCCCAGTACCCGCCTCGTACCGCGGGGGTGTGGCCAACCGCGAATCCGGCCCCGTGCCGCCTCCTACTGCGCATCTGGCCCTGCACCACCTCCGATAGCGGTTCCGGACTCCTCCTCCTTGGGGATCCACCGCGAGGCGGGGCTCCACCCGCCGCCTCCGAAAGAGGAATCGGGCACTCTGTCACCAGCAACCATGGAGACGGTTCCCGGTGCCACTGAGAACCGCCGGACTGGGACTCCGGCGTCAATGCAGACTGCGGAGCCGGGCATCCTGGGCCGCGCCGAAGACCGCACGGCCGGGCCCCATAGGCCTCTGAGGAGCGCGGAGGCGGCGGGGCCGGCTCCGCTACTTCACAGGCTCTGCATTGTTGGTGCCCTGAGGGTTCAGAAGGCGACTTCATTGAGGCCACTTCTGGACATCGACACAGTGAGTCTAGAGGCTGTCACTTTCTTGAATTTTCTCTCCTGTTTTTTGGCATGTATTGGAAATGAAATTGTTGGATTCTGTGGTATCTTGTGCGCACTTGTTTAGGAAAGTGCTATAGAGTTTTTCCATAGGCAAGTCACCATTTTACATGATCAGTAATTGTTAATGGGTTCAATTCCTTCAAATTCTCCTTAACATATTCTATTTTCCATTTTATTCTCTTTTTTCATAGTGGCAAACAAGTGGGTGTGTAGTGGAATCTCATGGTTTCTTGCTTGTTTTGTTTCGTTTTGTTCTTATTGTCATGAGAACTGATACAGAAAATTTACACTGAATTTTAAGTGTACACACAGGAAAGTTAACTATAAACAGAATGTTGTATAGCAGGACTTGAAGACGTGTGTTCAGGTTGATTATTCATTTTTCAATTTGCTTTTTAAATTGTTGTTAATTTATGAGTTTAAAAATTGTCATGTATATTGATCATTTAGATCCTAAAATACTTTTTCTCCTTTTTTTGAGTTGCTAATTTTCTCTGTTGGGAGTGTTCTTTGATACACAAAAGTTTTTAATTTTGATGAAGTCTTATTTTATTTTTTGCCTATTTTTAGGTGTGTGTAAGAAATAATTGACAAATTCACGGTCATGAATTTTTCCTCTAAGCACTCACCTAAGGGCTTTATAGTTTCAACTCTTGAGGTATTTTATCCATTTTTAGCTAAAACTCTTACAGTGCAAGACAAGAGTTCAAATTTCTTCTCTTGCATGAGAGTATCCAGTTTTCTGAGAACCATCTGTCCAAAGACTGCCCGGTCCCCACTGAATGAATTTGGCAATGTATGTGTATGCTGATCCCTATGTTGTTGATGTTGTTCCATGGATCGATATGTCTGTTTTTGTACCAGTACCTCATTGTTTTGGTTATTAGAGCTTTGTGCTAAGTTTGAAAGTAGAAGGCATGCAACCTTAAACTTTGTGCATTTTCAAGATTGTTTTGGCTATTTTGAGTCTAATGCGATTCTGCATGAATTTTAGAATTGGCTTTTCTATTTCTACAAAAAATGTCACTTGGATTTTGATAGAGACTTCATTGTATCTGTAATGTTTTGGGTAGTATTGGCATCTTAAAATATGGTTTCCAACTTGTGACCATAATATTCCTTTTTCATTTAATTATGTTCTCTGTAGTTTCTGTGAGCAATAATTTCAGTTTTTAGCATGCTATTCTTTTGTCTGGTGAAGTTTATTACTATTTTATTACTTGGAGTGCTATTGTAAATGAATTGTTTTCTTAATGGTTTCTTCAGGTTGCTCTTTGAAAGCATAGAAATGTACCTGGCTTTTGTATATTGAATTTGTATCCTATAGCATTGCTGAACTTACTAATTCCAAAAGAGGTTCGTGTGTGTATATGTATGTGTGTGTGTGTGTGTGTGTGTGTGTGTGTGTGTTTGAATTTTTGGTTATCTATACATAATGTTATATCTCTGTGAAGAGAGTTCATTAACTTTACTTCTTTTCTTTGTGATAGGATAACTTGAAGATTTAGTGTTTGCTTAATTGCCCTGTCCAGAACTCTTAACACTACCTTGAATAGAAGTGTTGAAAGAATACATCCTTGTCTTGTTCTTCATCTTTTGGGAAAAGCTTACAGTTTCATCATTGAGTATCATGTTAGCTTTGTGTTTTCCTATATGATCTTTTTAACATAAAGGAAGTGTTCTTCTCTTCTTAGTTAATTTTTTAGTGTTTCTATCATGAAAATGTTTGAACTTCTGTCCAGTTCTTTTGCTACATCAGTTAAGATGTATTTTTACTTTTATACTGTTAATGTGTAATGTTACTTTGAACTTTGTATGATATTACATTTATTTTTGTAAGTTGTGCTATACTTGCATTCCAGGAATAAATTCCATTTAGCATGGTGTTTAATTTAGTTCATTGTAATATACTGCCAACTATTTCTAGTATTCTGTTGAGAATTTTTTTGCAATGAGCCAGACCCCTTGTGCCATGGAGCTGGGCTCTGCAGTGTCAGTGCCCTGAGAGCAGAGGAGGGCACTTCAGTGAGGCTGCTTCTGGATATTGATCCTACAGAGTGAGTTTAGGTGCTCACATTTTCTCACCCATTGTTATTCTTTGCTGTGTCATATAATATTTGAGCAATGATGAGTTTAGGATGTTCATTTCCTGAGGGTTTTCAGGGGTTGAAAGCACAGCCAGCTGTGGTGTTTTTAAGATTTGAGGTCTTTTTTGAAGAAAATACTCAATACAGTTTGAGGCAATACACACCCAATGTCAAATGTAAATGAACATAAGCGTAAAATAGAAAATGAACATAAAACCGGGTCGGGGGGAGGAGGTGATCCAGGCCAAGGTTTGGCTGCCTCAGATTGTGCCTGAGACTACAGGAAACATTCCTACTTTTACCTACATGTTTTCATACATTTAAATTGTGGAGTTTTCTGCTATTTTTACATTAACTGATAAATGCTTAAAGAAGTATATTAAACCTCAAATATTATTTCAAGTTCAAATATTGATGTCAAAACCAGAATGCATAATACTCTTGTTTCCTGGGTTCTAAAGAAGCCTACTTAACAGTATTCCAAACTTACATTTTGTAACTTATCTTATTTTCCAATATGAGTTTTTCCCTGGTTGCTGTTTTCTCATGAACCTGTGATGGTCTTAAGTGGTTTAAACAAAGCACAACAAAACAAAACACAGTCACATAGAATGTTCTTTATATGAGTTTACATTGGATACTTTGAAAGAATAGATGCTTCCTGGCCACTTCCAATTTTTTTACAACATTGTAATAAACAAAATTCATGAATTAGTGTAAGGTTGGAGTACTGAGGTTTATGTACTTATTTGAACTACAGACCATTGTATGTGGATCAGTGTTATTTGAGAAGTATCTACAGGACACTCAAATCACCAAAAATTATGAACTGATTTTTTCTCTCCTTCATTAGCTACATTCATTGAAAATAGATTGTCCTCTATTACAAATAAAGAAATCTGAGAGCACTTAGTGTAATTTTGTAATTTTAAAGATGAAATTGAGTTTTCTCGTTTCCTTCCTTCTTCTTGCATGTATTATATATATATATATATATATATATATATAGTCAAGCTATTTTGTTGAAGATCTTTTTAAACATTACCCATATGGTTCAAAATATCAACCTACCACGATGAATTACATGAATACATATAATGTGCTTGTAACAAGGCACTTCTGATTACAGCACAGTGTATTTCTCAATTTCTGTGGCTTTTCCCAAGACATTTTTCTTACGGAGCAGGTACATAACTTGACTTTTTCTGGACTCTTCCCATGAGTTTCATTCTTTAGATTTTTCTATGATGTTTTAGCAATATGTGTTTTATAAAAGTATTTATCAGTTGGTGTGTTTATGAATAAATCACTGCATGCAGTAATGCATTGTATTTATTTTTACAAATTCAGGATTGTTTCTTTAGAGAAATGCATTCTCAGATTGAGAGAGAGAAACAAGGGACACTGAATGTTTTTTGAAAATGACTCATTTTTGGACACTTAACAAAAGTGCCCCTAATACATACTTAATTAATATTCTATTCAAGAAATTGAAGGGGTGCAACATGATGCTTTGATAGAAATAAACATAGTAAGTATCATCTCACATAGTTACCTTTTCTTTGGGTAAGATTACATAATGTCTACTCTTAGAAAATTTTCAGTTATAATACAGTATCACACAAAATAGTCCTCATGCTGTTTTTCAGATTTCTAAATTTATTCATTCTACACAACTGTTAATTTGCAACCCTTGATTTACATGTGCCTCTTACCTCACCCTCTAACTGTGGTAACCATCATTTCTCTATTCTACATATTCAACTTTGTTTTCTTTTAAAGATTGCTTATATATGAAATTTTCTTGTGGGTTTTTTTCTGTATCTTGTTGATATCATTCAACATAATGTCTTCTGGTTTTGTTTATGTTGTCACAAATGGAAGGATCTCCTTTTTTAGTCTGGATAATATTCATCTCTTCTTGTATATGTATAAACATTTCACAAATTGTTTAGCTAGTTCAGTTTCAACAAATAAGATTGTTTCCATATCTTGTCTATGCGTAACAATGCTGTGATGGTTATGGGAGTATGTTTATTTTTACAAGATGATGATTTCATTTCTTCTGGGTTTATGCTCAGAAGAAAGATAACTAGGTGACATGGTACTTGTATTTTTAATTTCTTTGGGAACCTCCAGACAGTTTGCCGTAATGGCTACACCAAACTATGCTACCACCACCAGTATTCTCTATTCTCAACACCCTTGCCAATACCTCTTATTTTTCAACTTTCCAAAAATAGGCATCTTAATTGATGTAAGTTGATATGTCCTTGTGGTTTTGATTGAAATTTCCCCGATGGTTAATGATATTGATTAGCTTTTCTTTTACCTATTGGCTAATTTTGTGCCTCCTTTGGAGAAACATGGATTCAAGGTCTTTGCCCACTTTTCAGTTAGGTTAACTTTTTGCTGTATTGGTAAGTAGTATTAGCTTCTTGTATATTTTTCATAATCACTCCCAATCAGATATGAGTCTCATATATTTTCTTTGAATCCATAGAAGTTCTTTTCATTTGATGTATTATTTCTGAAGCTCAGTAGAAGCCCTTCAGTTTATGTTGTCCCACATACTTATTTTTGCTTTTATGGCCTGTTATTTTTATGTTTAATTCAAAAATATTGGCAAATCTTTGTCAATGTGTGTTTTTTCTGTCTTCATCCTACCTTTCTTCCTCTCCTTCCTTCAGTTTTTTGTTCTTTTTGTTTCCTTTTTGCAATCTGGGAGCATAGATTCAAAATATCAGAGTATACACTCATTTTTTTAATACGAGTTTTATGGCTCCAGGTCTTGTGCTTAGTTTTTTAACTCTTTTGAGTTTGCGACCAAGTGTTTGTGTCTTATGTAACAAAGTGTCCCATTTCATCCTTTTGCATATGGATATTCAGTTTTCACAAAACCATCTTTGAGCACTTTCCTCCATTGTTTATTTTTTTGGTGTTTTTTTTTTTTCCCTAATGAAGTGACTATGTATGTTTAGGTCTGTTATTCAGTTTCTTCTTTTTGTCTATCAGATTATATTTCTGTTTTTATGCCACTACCATACTGGTCTGATTATTATAGCAATGTAGGTTCAAATCGGAGAGTATGCTACCACTTTTTTTGTCAGAATACTTTAAATATTCATGGCCTTTGCTATTTCAGTTTGAATTTAGCATTGTTTATTTGCATTAAAAAAAACTATACTGCATAATTGTAAGCAGTTGCAAGGTACACTGCAGTGTTTTAATATATGTGTACATTGTGTAATGATAATATCAAGGTTTTTAGCATCTGTTACCTCATACACTTATTGTTTCTGGTGAGAACATTCACAATCCTCCCTTCTAGCTACTTTGAAAAATACTACATTGTTAACTGTAGTCTGCTAAAATGCAATAGAACACCAGAATTTATTTCTGTCTAACTGTGACTTTGTACCCATAAACAATCTTACCTCCTCTATGCCCATCTTCTGGTAATCAGTCTTCTAATTTCTACCTCCATGAGATCAACATTTTTAGATCTCACATGAGTGAGATCATGCAGTGTTTTGCTGTGCCTGGCTTATTTCACTTAACATAATGTCCAGGTTCAACCATGTTGCTGAAAATGAAATGATTTTTTCTTTCTTATAGCTAAGTAGCATTTCGTTGCACATATATACCACTTTTTAAAAAATCAGTTCTTCCATTTGTTGACACTTAGCTTGACTTTATTTACTAAGAGAAAAAAAAAAGACTTAGGCAATTTAGATTGAACACTTTCATCGAGCAAAGAACAATTGGTGAATCAGAGCAGGCTCAGAGAGACATAAGCTCAGTCAAGTGGTGCCAGAAGATTGATAGAGAAAGGAAAGTGAAGTACGGAAACAGCCAGTTTGGTTCATCTCAGTTTTTGCCTGATGTGAACCTCGTCTGAGTACTAGTTGGCCTCCTTTGATGGGCAAAAACTAGGTGATTGGCAGCACCAAAGAAGGTTACAAATTGTTTAAACATATCTAGCTAGGTTACAGTTCATCATGTGAAAGTTTACACAGAAACTTCTCGGTCGAACCCCAAATAAGCAGGGGGTGGGGAGAAGTCGGGGGGCAGCTTTGGGCTCAACTGAATTTAACTCTCATCACAACTATTATGAATAGCACAATAAATCAATGTGTTACCATGAATTAATGGAACCCAAGAGAGAGTCATAGGAACCCAAATTGAAGCCAGTCAGAAACTTCAGAGACCTGGACTTATCACTAGAGATTAAGGGACAGTTTTGGAATCTGAGCCCTCACCCTGTGGGATCAGGTGCTGTCTCCAAACAGCTAGTGTCAGCATTGAATAGGAGGATGTCCAGCTGTTATGTGCTGCCTAGTGTGTGGGGACAAACCCTAAAGCAGTTGGTGACAGTGAAGTGGGATGTGCTGGACCTGCCCAGGTTGAATGCTGCAGGGTGGAAGAGAAGGTTGGTTTGATGTAGGGCCCACAGTTCACTGTTGAACAATCACAGATGTGAACCAGACACACAGGCAGTTATTCCAGGGAGAACAGCCAGGCTGCTGTACTGGATAAAAGACACTGTAAGGTTTGTCTACCCTGGCAGGGGAGACTGTGGGATCTTCCTATACGAGAGGGGACCCCAAAAAAGTGGAATTATTTTTGGGGAATTATTTTGTAGTGTGTAGGCTTCCTTGGCTAGGTATGTGCTCCAGGAACTCATCAGCATGAGTATACCAGCTACCATAATTGTGAGAAGCTGCATTCGGTTTCTGTGGGGTTTTTTTGGGGGGGTGAATTCTTTCAGCATGTTTGTCCATTTTTACGATAGATGATTTATGAGCTTCTCTGCCCACACTGTGCGGAATGTTCTGGCCACACTGTGCTCAATGATGGCATAAAACTGAGAGGAAAAAGGAAAGAGAAGAGTCTTGGCACTCATTTCCATCAGGGTGGAAATCTTGAGATAGGTATTAAGAGATGGAATGGGAAAAAATGGAAATTAATGAACATGAAACAAAGGTCTTAATACAACTCTATCCAAGGTTGGCTAGAACAAAAAGAATCCTAGCTAATCCCTCAACAGCAATGGGCCCCATTGGCTTCATTTCTCCCAGTTGGGAAAAATGTATAAAGCAGAAAGGCTGGGGTTCCATTGAGAAACCTAATCTGAAATTACCTTGGGTGATGTTCTAGCAGATTTATCAAGATAAAGATTGACAAAAGGGCCAGGGTCCTTTGGCTCAACCCCTGACTGGAGACCCGAAGCCTTTTGCACAAGAGAGGGTCAGATGGTCTGGGAGAGTGGAGAAGTTTCTGAAAATAGAACATACAAATGTTAGAGTCGACTTAGAATTTAAATTAAATTTGTTATGTTTGAAGACAATGTGAGGGGGTTACATTCCTTTTACCTGACTGTGTTGTGAGAATGTACATCATACTGTATCTAATTGGGGAATGTCTCCCCTACCTCATCCTGTCAAACAGAAGACATGTAAATCTACCCTTCAAGCAACAGTCATTGGATATGCTAAATGGGAACCAGTAAGATGTCTGAGCCCACATAGGGTAGTGTGGAAGGCAGAGTGTTACTGGTGATGAATTCTCCTTTAGGTAGTCCTCAAGGGAGTGTTTCCCGAAGATTATGTTAAAACCTGTGAGCACACCTCCCTGTCAACAGCTACTGGGACTTTGGACTAGAGAATTTCTGCTTGAGGGGCATCTGCTGCCTTGTTACGGAATGTTAACTGCAGCTACCTTTATAACTGAAGGACAAAATAATTTTGACACCTGAAATTCCAATGCTGTCTGTCTCGGGTGATGTCTATTATGGGGATAGTAGTGCCCAGAATAGTTTCTTGATCAAATGGCAATGGTTAATACAGAATCATGCTACCTGGGGAGTGCAAGGAGGAGATACCCTTGAGCCAGGAGGTTGTTTTCCTTTAGGACTGGTTCTGGAACTGTATGAGGAGATGCTGGATTCAAAAGTGCCCACTGAACAGCTCTCAACAGACTAACCAAGAGCCGTTTGGTCCATAGATGGCAGGTCCAAAGTGAACAGCTACCCTTCTGTTTGGATGACTGCTACTTTGATGGAGAAATGAGCCTTCAATGGTTTATTTTCCACTCTCAGGAGTGCATGGGCTTCACCAAAGCTTCCTGTAGACCTGGCCCTTGATTCACATCTGATAAAACTACCGTGACAGGGCAGAGGCCTGGGATGTTCTTCTGGGTGCCAGTTGGTCCAAGCCCCCATGACAGGGAAGGGAGAATTAATGACACTGGAGGAATAGCATGTGAATGCATACAGGACCATGGCCCGACTGGATCTGTAGAAATCGATTTTCTCCCTCTAGAATTCATTCAACTTTTTCAACAAGCGTCCCAGAAATTAAAAGGAAATAAAATTCTACAACACGAATTCTTTATGTCTTCAAAAGTGGCACCACTACATGCCACTCCTTAACCAAGAATGAAATATAATTATGATTTATCATTTTAGGTAGAGTGTAGATGGGGAAAGACCAAATGTATCACATGTAGAAGTGAGCAAGGAGGACATATTTTTGTGTTTGTGAGCCATGCTGTGTCTGTGACAAGTGCTCCAGTCTGCCGTTGAAGCATGGAGACAGACACTGATGAAACATGAATGAATGGGCCTGGCTGGGTGCCAGTAAAACTTTATCCTCTAAACCAAGCAAGAAGCCTAGTGCCTGCCCCTTTACAATTGCCATTGTTGCAGGGATTTTCCTTTGGGGCCTCTTCTTGGTGAAGGGTGCTCTAGTTTAGAAAATGATGTCAGGTGTGGAAATGGGAAGAGACTTGTTGGTATTGAAACCACTGTCACGGGCCAGTCGTGATTACTTTTGACTGACTAGATGGAGCAGAGCCCTTGTTGGCTACTTATCTACTGATCCAAGTGATGCCAACTTTCGGCAACAATCCCCATAGCTCTATAGGTCAGACCTTACTAAGGCCACTCGGAACTTAGTCACTCTACAGAAGATGCTGTGGATTCCTTCCCCAACTTCTGGCATTCTCAATGACAGCAAGGGTTCTAACCCTGCCCAAGGGTTAGCCTGAACCAGAAATCTCTTTTTCCTTCCAACTCTACAGTAGAGGATGGCCATCCTGAAATTTCACCAGAACCACAAAGGAAATGCTGACATTACCTTAGGCCCCTCCTGTAGACTTGTATCCTGGCTACCCTGTCTTTGCAGCACTTCTAACATCTGCTCATATGCAACAGCAAAATCCTCCCTGACTGCATTTGACTGTAGCACCTTGATAAGTTTGGAGTGGATCCCTGGGTTCTGGACTGCTTTCCAAGGAACTCACCAGGAAATCCTCCTTGCCAAGTCCAGGACCTGCCTCTCCATTTTTCACAGCTGCAGACACAGGGAGGACCTCTGAGTCAGCAGGGCTGCTGAGCTCCTGCCCACAGGAATGTGTGACACCAGCCGAGGGCTCCAGGTTAATTGGTATTTCTTTTTGCATTAATGTTTCTTTCTCTCCTCTCTTTTTCTCTTCTTTTGTTCAACGAGTTTTTATTTGGAAGCTTTGGTACACAGAAAATTGGAAAGAATAAAAAGCACCATCAATCTTTTCATAAATACAGTACTGCTAACTTCAGCTGCTATTCATTCTCATATCTCTCCCTTTCTTGTTTCCTCTCTCCCTCCCTCCCTTTTTCTGTGTTTGCAGACATACAGATATATGTAGTTTTATACTGAGCACCGAATTGTTCTCACAACTCAGAAAAGAGCAATCCTCTATTGTCTATAGTCATGTTTCCCTAGTTGCCCAAGAATATTTGTTATCATTCAATTTTTTAACCAGTCACTCTCCTGAAGATTTATGTCCTCAGATTTCATTGTCAGCTGTCTCCACTTAGTAACATCAAAAAAAAATTAGCCGGGTGTGGTAGCGCGCGCCTGTAGTTCCAGCTACTTGGAAGGCTGAGGAGGAAGGATCGCCGGAGCCCAGCAGGTTGAGGCTGCGGTGGCCGGGAGCAGCCACTGCACTCCAGTCTGGGTGACAGAGTGAGACTCCAACTCAAAAAAAAAAAAAAAAGATGAATAAAAAGCTCAAAATGGAGGTAAAACCGCCGCCCGGTCACCCCCAGCCCGGCTCCGGCCATCGCCGCCGGCGGGAGGAGGGCCATGATCCAAAGGAATCAGAGCAGTTGAGAAAACTGTTTATTGGTGGTCTGAGTTTTGAAACTACAGATGACAGTTTAAGAGAACATTTTGAGAAATGGGGCACACTCACAGATTGTGTGGTAATGAGAGACCCCCAAACAAAACGCTCCAGGGGCTTTGGTTTTGTGACTTAACTCTTGTGTTGAAGAGGTGGATGCAGCAATGTGTGCTCGACCACACAAAGTTGATGGGCGTGTAGTGGAACCAAAGAGAGCTGTTTCTAGAGAGGATTCTGTAAAGCCTGGTGCCCATCTAACAGTGAAGAAAATTTTTGTTGGTGGTATTAAAGAAGATACAGAAGAATATAATTTGAGAGACTACTTTAAAGTATGGCAAAATTGAAACCATAGAAGACATGGAAGACAGGCAGAGTGGGAACAAAAGAAGATTTGCTTTTGTCACTTTTGATGATCGTGACACAGTTGATAAAATTGTTGTCCAGAAATACCACACTATTCATGGGCATAATTGTGAAGTGGACAAGTCCCTTTCTCAACAAGAGATGCAGTCTGCTGGATCACAGAGAGGTCATGAAGGTGGATCTGGCAATTTTATGGGTCGTGGAGGAAACTTTGGAGGTAGTGGAGGTGATGTTGGCCGTGGTGGAAACTTTGGTAGAAGAGAAGGCTATGGTGGTGGAGGTGGTGGCAGCAGAGGCGGTTATGGAGGAGGTGATGGTGGATATAATGGATTTGGAGGCGATGGTGGCGACTATGGCGGTGGTCCTGGATATAGCAGTAGAGCAGGTTATGGTGGTGGTGGACCAGGATATGGAAACCAAGGTGGTGGATATGGTGGCGGTGGTGGAGGATATGATGGTTACGATGAAGGAGGAAATTTTGGAGGTGGTAACTATGGTGGTGGTGGGAACTATAATGATTCTGGAAATTAGAGTGGACAACAGCCATCAAAGTATGGACCCATGCAAGGGGGCAGCTCTGGTGGAAGAGGCTCGGGCAGTCCCCACAGTGGTGGTTATGGATCTGGTGGTGGAAGTGGTGGATATGGTAGCAGAAGGTTCTAAAAACGGCAAAAAAGGGCTACAGTTCTTAGCAGGAGAGAGAGCGAGGAGTTGTCAGGAAAGCTGAAGGTTACTTTGAGACCGTCGTCCCAAATGCGTTAGAGGAACTGTCAAAATCTGCCACAGAAGGAACGATGATCCATAGTCAGAAAAGTTACTGCCGCTTAAACAGGAAACCCTTCTTGTTCAGGACTGTCATAGCCACAGTTTGCAAAAAGGGCAGCTATTGATTAATGCAATGTAGTGTCAATTAGATGTACATTCCTGAGGTCTTTTGCCTGTTGTCGCTTTTTCTTTTTCTTTTTTTTTTCTTTTTGAGTTGGAGTCTCACTCTGTCGCCCAGACTGGAGCGCAGTGGCTGCTCCCGGCCACCGCAGCCTCGACCTGCTGGGCTTCCGTGATCCTTCCGCCTCAGCCTTCCAAGCAGTCAGAACTGCAGGAGCACGCTACCACGCCCGGCTAATTTTTTGATTTATTGTTGAGATGAGGTCTCGCCAAGTTGCCCAGGCGGGTCTCGAACCCGTGGGCTCAGGCAGTCCGCTCACCTCAGCCTCCCAAAGCGTGGGATTACAGGCTGAGCCGCCGAGCCCGGCTTCCTTCTTCTTTTTCTTTTCATTACATCAGATATATTGCCCTGTAAACTGTGGTGGTGGTACCAGGAATAAAAAATTAAGGAATTTTTAACTTTTCAAAAAAAGAAGAAAAAAAGTGACACATATCATGATAAGGAATATTACAACAAGATGACATTAAGAAACTTATATTAACAAATTTTAAATGTAGAACATGCTCCTAGAGAAATATAATGGTTCAAGAAAATCTAAATTGTCCTGTGACCACTCAAGAAATTAAATCACTAGTCCAAAATCTTTCCACAAATAAAATCTCGGGTGTAGAAAAATTCACCCAGTGAATACTCATCATTCACAGATAATAGAGAAAGAAGGAATTTCACCCCAACCCTGACAAGACATTTGTCATTGTCAAAACGAAAACGTGGGAACATGGGAAATGACCGTAACAGGCCAACCTCACTCATGGACATAAACACAAACAAAATGCTAGCACACTAAACCCAAACCCACACGAAGGATAACATACCATTACCAAGATGTTCTTGACAAAGAACAAGGTAAAAGAACTATTCTTTGAACACCAGGATTTCTAATAAGGCTGTAATGATCACGACAGTGTGGAGCTAGAACAAGAAAAGATACATTTCTTAGGAAAACAGAATTAAGAGATCAGAAAGAGACACAGACACGTGGACACCTGATGTTTCACAGAGATCAGTGAGGAAGAAAGATTTCAATAAATGACTCTGAGGCAGCCTTGTACCCACCTACATAGGAGAAAAGTGAAATTAGTATCTGACCTCATGTGTCACACAAAAATCAATTCTGGGTGGAACAAATACCTAAACATGGAAAATAAGGCTTTTCAGGTTTTTTGTTTTGTTTTGTTTTGTTTTGTCTTTGAGTTGGAGTCTCACTCCGTTGCCCAGGCAGGAGTGCAGTGGTACCCACACAGTCACCCCAGCTTTGACCTGCTGGGCTCCAGCAATCCTGCCTCAGCCTTCCAAGTAGCCGGAACTACAGGTGTGCACTACAACGCCC
>CAUYQG010223709.1:0-10720 GCA_963574415.1 Tarsius wallacei | reverse complement strand
AGCGCGCGCCTGTAGTTCCAGCTACTTGGAAGGCTGAGGCGGAAGGATCGCCGGAGCCCAGCAGGTCGAGGCTGCGGTGGCCGGGAGCGGCCACTGCACTCCAGTCTGGGCGACAGAGTGAGACTCCAACTCAAAAAAAATATATATATATATACTGTATTCTAGGGGGTTTTTAGTAAAATAATTATTCACACATATCCATAGTAGAAAAACCCCCTTAATAGATTCCAAAGGAAAAATATCTATTTTATTTGCTTACTAAGTCTGGAGACCTGAGGGTTCATTAAGCATTATATAATATTCTTATATAGTTATGTAAATGTAAATTTTGCTTGCATTTTCCACCATAAACTTCGCCACTTATTTTAATTTGCTTAAATCTGGCATTAGATAACATTTGGAACACCAATGGCAACAGAAACACTTCTTTCAGGCAATCTTTTCTCTGCTGTAGTTGGCCCTGACCTTATTTCCTTGAATGCTTTATTTTTATTTCTCTTTGCTGTTCTTACTTCCTTTCCAGCAGGTCAAGTTGAATTTTCAAAACTTTGATATTTTTTTTCTCCCCTACCATGTATAGAGTTTGCTCAGTCTGTTGCATTTTTTGGCTGGAAGATCAAAATCTGTCTTTAAGCTGATTCCATTGTTCTCAAAATGTCCGAATTCATCTTTCCTAACCTCAAGTTAAATATATATATATATATATATATATATATTTTTTTTTCCCCTGAACTAAAATCTGAGGTTGTCAATCCCACTGACCACAATGTTCCTTCAACTGTTAAGAACTCTTGACTTTTTGAATCAGAATATTTTTAGTAGCACTCTCTCCCTTTCTCCCTCCTTCTCATTTTCTCTCTCCTTTTTGCAAGTGGGTCTGAAAAGTTTCATTTAGATACTGCCCAGTGTAAATCTAGGTGATACCATTTATCTCTTATGTAATAATATAACCATTTTCATTGGTTTATTCATACATTTTAACAGATTGCCAGAGACAAGACTGCTTTCCAAGGGTTTTACTTATTTCTAACCATACCAACAAACTTATTTATCCAACACAGTAAATCTTCATCAAAATTGCTTAGGTTGATTGCTTAAAATAAGCATAACTTATTTTTTTTTTTTGCCAGACATAATGAATTAGCATTTCCATGGGCAGGGCTTGAGAAGTTATATTTTTAAAAAGTACCCTAGTTGTTTTTTTCCCTAGCCCCATTTTCCAAAAGAAGAGCTTGTATTTAACTGGCTCCTGTATCTGCACATCTTTGTGTCTACTGCTAGGATGAAATTGGGAAGGTAACTGAGCTCCCCTTAGAGGCCAAAGATGACATTCATCCATACTTTTATAACTAGGTACTCTGTTAGCTCATTTTTATCATGATTTTGCATTTAATATGTAATTATCTTATTTAGGTTCTCTTAGCCATTTATTCATAAGTGAGATTAGACTGGTTTGGGGGTAAGCTATATTTGAAATGTTTGTGTTTCAGAAAACTGACAGTTTTATAAATCATGTGAGAAATTCCTTTCTTTTGGAAGAGTTTGTGTAAACCGGACAGTATTTGTTCCTTTAAATTTTGAAATAATGTATAAATCTGACTTTTTAAAATAAGAACATCAACATTAAAAATATTGTGAATGTCATCAATCACATATGAGCAATGCTTTCTATTAAATGAGATTATTTTTCCCCATGGACAATAATATTTGATAATCTAAGTTTTGAAAAACACATGACCAATATAAAATACTTACAATTATGTATTTACAAAAACTTCTTTTTATTCCAGCTTAAACATTTTATATAGCAGGAGGTTCAGAGGCATTTTAGACTCCATATACAATACAAGTTTAAAGATATTGAAAAAGAACGGATTTATTTCATCTCTCTGCTGTGAATCCTCAATATTGGTACTGGAGGTAATTAGTTGCTGGGCTTGGATGCTTCCTTGTTTACATCTAGGAAAAAAGAAGAAGTCACTTCTGTAAACATCATATTTCTAAAACTTCCTTGTTTTCTATCTGAACTGTATTATACCACCTGCTTATTTCTAATTAGGAAATAGAATTGATAAGTAAATAAAAGACATATCTATTGACCAGTCAAGATCTTTCTTTACATGTGAATACACCAAGTCATTTAAGAGGAGAAAAAAATGAGTCTTTTCTAGGCTACCAAATAATTTCTGCAAAATTAGTATTGAATATGTAAAACATGTTACAAGAACATTTTCCACTTGATATATTATAACTGTATTTTGAGTAGGTAATTAATTTATTCATTTAAACAATATTTATTGAACACTTAAAAATTGATTTCAAGGAGTACCACTGATATTTTACAATGCAATTTCCTTACTGTTAAGATCTAACATTAATTAATTTCTCAATCTGCTTTATAATAGCTTCATTTTTTAAGAATACCATTTTTTTCCAGGTCATTAATACAGAAGAATGACTTTCTCTTGCTTTCAAATAAAATAATACACTTTAATATTAATTAAATTAATTTATTAAATGCCCACTGTTTTGAGCTCAAAACATATTTATTAATCCTTTCAACAATCCTATGAGGTAAAATTATAATATCCATTTTCAGATAAGGCAACTGCATGTAAAAAGACTATGTATCTTTTCCAAGTTTAAATAGCCAATAAATGGTAGATCTGGAATTTTAATCCAGGTCTGGTCCAACTCAAAACCCATGTATCAAAAAGTAAGTAACTCTTCCACTACCCTCTTATGGTCAGTGAATGGGCTAATAAGTAACATTAAAAGAATAAATAAAAATAAAATAAAATAAAATAAAATAACAGAATTTATTTATGCATGGGACATACCTACAGTTGGCACAACACAGTGGTGGGTAACTCAAGGGATAGTTAGAATTGAGATCTTATGTACCATCTAAACAAAGGGCAATAAATTTGTGTGAAAGTGACAAAACAAAGAAAAAGGCTTCTACACTTCTAGGTACAGTACATTTGGGGAAGATAAATATATGAGGGAAATGAATAGAAGATCAGTGTTATTCTAGTAAGGTTTGTTGGTGGAGCCCAACTAAGTACCAACCTTTTTCCTCCAGTAAGAATAGTTGCTTGCCTCCTCCTGAAATGGAAAAGAGAAGGGGAAGCAACTTCACAAATTAAAAAAAAAAAAAAAATACTCTGCCTTTGGGCAAATAGGAATGGGGAAAAAGTTTTTTGAGTGTGCTGTTTCTCAACTGTTTTTTATCTCAAAATAATCCTTATGCCAAAGGAGCATATTTTAGGGTGACATATTCTTATCCCCATTGTAAGCTTAACTTTTAGGTAACACTGTCTATTATATACACAAAAATACCATGCATTCCCATTAGGGCCCTTGTATTTGGAATCCATTCTGCCTGCAGTTTACTTATTTGGCCCAACTCTGTAACCTCAATACAGCACATATTGTTCTTCCTATTGACTGGTTTTCCACAAGTTATAATTTTCAGATGTTTTTGAAGCAGGTGCCACTAGCTACAACAAAGGGATGTATACATTTTTTATGTATTGAATGCTACAGAGCTGTGACATGTCAAACTAATGTTTATGTTTTCTCAGAGGCTTATTGTTGAAAATTTAATTTATGTTTTAATTCAAAAAGCTCACATGAATTTACCTAAATAAGAATTTCCTTTTACTATTTTTGCCAACAGTACAACATAATCCTCTTGCTTTAAAATGTAAATGTGTTTTTATTGTACAATAAAATTTGAATGACAGTATCAAATTACCCATAGCCAACCTCCCAAACACAATACTTTTTATCATGTTATATGTTTTTCTACTGTTTTATTCATTTGCTGCTTGTCTTTCAAATACCTAGACATAAATATCTGAACATTTAAAAATCTTTTTAAACTTATGCTTTAGTTGCCTGCCAAAATAGATAATTTAACTTAAACTTTCTAGCAACATAAGTGCACATTTCATAATAAAATAAATGAAAATCAGGATTATGATGTTTTAGGATTTTCCAGTTTGATCCATTTGAATGGTTATAGTTACTTTCCTTGTACTTATTCTGGTGAGTTAATTTTTTCTCACATTTGAAATAATCAAATTTAGCTTAGTTTTAAAATCAAGTATATTATCCTTTTTTATTTCTGATTCTATGATTCTTTTCAATTGATAAACTTTATTTTCCTTTTGTGCTCTTTTTAAATTTTATATTTTTTTAAAAGTATCTTACCCACTAGGAATTTTTTTATAATTTTGAAAATATAACCCTAAGCAATTTTCAGCTGGATACTCAAATAATTATAGCTGGGGAACAGTTCATGTTCACACATATGAACTTCCATTGTCTGACAGACATTTATCTATTGTATCTCTCCCGGTTTTCAGACTTAATATTATGTAATTTGCTTCCTTTTTATATGACAAACTGAACTAATTAAAAAATAAGAAACCATGCATTCCAATTACGGCCTTTTATTTGTCATCCATGCTGCCAGCAGTTTACTTATTTGGTCCAATGCTTTGCAGCCTCAATACAGCATATTGTTTTTCCTATTGACTGATACCATTTTCCACAGTTACAATTTTCAGATACTAGTGAAGGAGGTGCCACCAGCTACAATAAAGGGCTATATTTGGCTATAATAAATGAATTGTCAGTAGTGTAGAAGGATTGCTATTATGTTTTCTAGATAACACATGCACTGTCTACTGGAGCTTATAATGAATGGTGATAGACGGACTAAGAACTTCACCATCTTTCACAGCGATGATATTTTCATCAAATTTAAATTATTAATCTAATTAAAGTCACCACCATCTCCAGTAAATGGAAAATGCCTATGTGAGACAAGAAGTAGTTTTCTATCTATGTTTTTTTTAATGTTCTATGATGTTTGTCTCACCTCTGAAATAGCATATGCATTTTATTACAAAATTGGTAGTTGTATAAAAAAATCTGTGTCTTGGACTGATTTTTCACAGTTTTAAACCACATGTACCAGATGTACACTTTAGCAAGGGAAAAATTGATACAGAAAATTTATGCTGGAAGAATAGATAAGATATTATTTTAATATTATAAAACAGACATAATGAGCCCCTTTACAAGTAGAAGTCCAAATTTTTTTAAAAGGTAAAAATGGAAAAGATCTACAGACTGCTGCTTCTTTGTGTGTTGTTTTACAGACATTATTTAAACTTGATATCTCAGTATCCTCTACAAAATAAAGGTAAATTAAATCCAGGAACACATAAAGCAATTTTTTCTACCATTACCAAGTAGAATTTAGATATTATTTTTATATATCATATAAACTCAGTAAAAAAACACAGAAATTAAATGATCATCTCTATTGATGCAGAAAAATATTTGACAGTATCTAACATACTTTCATGGTAAAAATCCTTTAGAAAAGGAATAGAAGGGAAATATTCAATTTAGTAAAGGATATTTTCAAAAAGCCACAGCTAATATTACACTTAATGATGAATGACTAGATGTTAGATGTGTTCCTGCTAATATCAAGAACAAGACAAGGATGTCCACTCTTGTCACTTCTATTCAACATTGTACTAGAAGTTCTAGTCAGGAAAATTAAGCAAGAAAAAAAAGCATCCAGATTAGAAATAAAAAATAATGCTGTCTATTTTCACAGATAGCATGGTCATGTGTATGGGCTCTAGTAAAATAAATAATAGAATTAATAACTTAGTTAAGAAAGACTTCAAACAACAAGGTTAATATGCATACAATCTACTAAAATTGTGAAAACTAATATTTAAAATCCAATACAAAATAGAACCAATACATTGTTTGATAAGGTTGCAAAATGTAAGATTAATATGCATATATCATTTGTGTTTCTATATGCTTGCCAGGAACAATTTAAAAATGAAATTAAGAAAACAGTTTGGGTTATAATAGCACTAAATGAAAGAAAGACTTAGGAATAAATCTAACCAAAGAAGTACAAAACTCATGCTCTGAAAACTAAAAGATTTTCAAAAGAAGTTTTTGTTTGTTTGATTGTTTTGTTTTGTTTTGTTTTTGTTTTTCTTTGAGTTGGATTCTCACTCTGTCACCCAGACTGGAGTGCAGTGGCCGCTCCAGGCCACCGCAGCCTCTACCTGCTGGGCTCTGGGATCCTTCCGCCTCAGCCTTCCAAGTAGCTGGAACTACAGGCACATGCTACCACACCCAGCTAATTTTTGATTTATTGTAGAGATGAGGTCTCCCCAAGTTGCCCAGGCGGGTCTCGAACCCACAGGCTCAGGCAATTCACTCACCTCAGCCTCCCAAAGCACTGGGATTACAGGCTGAGCCACTGAGCCCAGTTTCAAAAGAAGTTTTAAAAGATTTGCATAAGTGGAAAAACAATCTGGCTAGAAGTCCATCAATCTTTTGTTTATCCTTTCAAAGAATCAGCTTTTCGTTTCATTAATTTTTTTCTATGATATTTTGTCTTCTATGCCCCGTATTTGGGCTTTCATTTTGGATCTGGATTCTTCTCCTGAAGTTAGGGATTTTGGTGGTCTTGTTTTTCCAGCTCCTTTAGGTGAATTGTTAGGTTATTAACTTTGATCTTTCCATTTTCTTCATGTGTGTTCTTAGAGATGTGAATTCCCCTCTTAGTACTGTTTCATAGATTCCCAGCATATTCTCATTCAAAATAGCCACAATAAAAAAAAGAAATATATTGACATCTTTCTAACCAGAAAAGTGAAAGAACTTTACAATGCAAACTACAAAACATTGTTCAAAGAAATTAAAGAACACACAAACAAATGAAAAAATATTCATGCTCATGGACTGAAAGAATTAATATTGTTAAGATGGTCATCCTACCAAAGGCATTCTACAATGCAATACCTATTAAATTACCAATATCATTCTTCTCAGATCAGGAAGCAACAATACAGAAATTTGTATGGAAAAATAGAAGACCGCAAATAGCAAAAACAATCCTCTGCAAAATAAACAAAGTGGGAGGTATCAAACTTCTAGACTTCAAACTCTACTATAAAGCTACAATAAACAAAACAACCTGGTATTGGTACAAGAACAGGCATATAGACCAATGGAACAGGATAGAGATTCTAGAAGCGAAACTTCAATTTCTCAATCAACTATCTTTGACAATAGCTCCATCAGCAAAAAGTGGAGAAAGGAGAACCCACTTAGTAAATGTTGCTGTGAAAACTGGCTGACCACACACAGAAGAATGAAATAGGACCCCTACCTATATCACCATACACAAAAATCAACTCTAAATGAATCAAAGACCTAAGTGCAAAACCTCAAACTATAAGAATCCTGGAAGAAAATGTGGGAAACAACCTTACAGAAATTGGAATAAGCAACCAATTCCTGATCAACTCTCCAAAAGCGAATGCCATAAAAGATAAAACAGACAAGTGGGACCTCATAAAACTGAAAAGCTTCTGCAAAGCAAAATAAACCATCAAGAGAGTGGGAAGACAGCCCACAGAATGGGAAAAAATATTTGCCAACTATAAATCTGACAAATGCTTAACATCCAGGATCCACAAGAAACTCAAACGTGCTGAAAGGAAAAAAAAACCTATTAAAAAGTGGGCAAAATTATGACTAGACATTTCTCAGAAGAAGACATATGAGCAGTCAACAGATACATAAAAAAATTCTCAGCCTCACTATTCATCAAATAAATGCAAATTGTACCCACACTGAGATACCACTTAACTCCAGTCAGGATGGCCATCGCCAATAACTCAAAAAACCACAGATGCTGGAGAGGATGTTGGGGAAAAGGTAACACTTTTACATTGTTGGTGGGAATGCAAACCAATATAACCTCTGTGGGAAACAGTGTGGCGATTTCTAAAAATCTAGGAATCAACTTTCCATACGACCCAGCAACCCCCCTTCTGGGAATATACTCAGAGTGACTCAAATCACTCTATGAAAAAGATTCCTGTAAACACATGTTTACTGAAGCATCATTCACAATAGCAAAAACATGGAACCAACCATGCTGCCCACTGAAAGTAGACTGCATAAAGAAAATATGGTACATTTACATGATGGAATGTTATGCAGCCATAAAGAAAAACAAAATTGTGGACTTCATGGCAACTTGGATTGATTTAGGGGCTATAATGCTCAGTGATTTATATCACAGAGACAAAGATCTAAGTATTACATGTACTCACTTGTAAGCAGAACTTGAACATTATTATAATACTATAATAAAGGAATTGGTAGTAGTGGGATACTGGCAGTGGGGGTGGGGCACATAACACCAATGAGGGTACCCACACTTTATCTGTATGATGACCACATCTGTACCTAACTCTGATTTGTACCCCATATCTTTAAAATAAAAATAAGTAAATAAATAAAAAGGGAAAACAATTTGTGTCCATGAATTGGAAAACTTAATTTTATTTAAAAAGCAATATTCCCAAACTGATCTACAGATTTCACACTATCCCAAGGAGGAATTCCAGGAGATTTCTTTGTAGAAATTGACATCATAATTAAAGTTGAAAAACAATTATCAAGGTTCTCGAATTTGCAAAATGAAGAAAACTTTTCAATTTCAAAGCTTACCACAGAAAAACAGTAATCAAATCAATGTACTGGAACAAGGATAGACATGTAGATCAATGAGTAGAAACAAAAACCCAGAAATAAATGGTTGCATATATGGTCAACTAATTTTTAACAAGAATGCCATCACAATCCAATGGGAGAAAGTCTGGGTTTTCAATAAATGGTGTTGGAACAACAGGATAGTCACATGCAAAATGAATTTGAATCCAACATCACTGCACATACAATAATTAACACAAAATGAATCAACAACCTTAGGGTAAGAACTAAAATCTAAAACTCTTAGTAGAAAAATTAATGTATTTTTCTGACCACGTATTTGACAAAGTTTTCTTAAATATGGCGCCAAAATCATAAACGTTAAAAGAAAAAAAGGGAATTTGGATTTGATCAAAATTAAAATTTTTGTGCTTCCAAGAATACCATCAAGAGAGTGAAAAGCCAGCCCACAAAATGGTAGAAAATATTAGCCAATCATATATTTGACAAGCAAATTGTATCTAGAATATATACTTATACAATTTCAAAATAAAAAGACAAATAGCCTATTTTTAAAATGGGCAAGGTCTGAATAGATATTTCTCTGAGAAAGGTATGCCAATGGTAATAATTACATAAAAGAAATGCTGAAGTTGTTAATCACCACGGAAAAACAAATCAAAGACATTACTTCACAAACACTTGTGGCTGAAATTTAAAAGGCAGATAAAAATGTTGAGTGAATATGGAGATATTAGAGTCATTCCTTATTGGTCAATGGGCATGTAAAATGATGCAGCAACTGGGAAGATAGTCTGGCAGCTGCTCAATGAGTAAACACAGAGTTACCGTGTGACCTCAATGAGTGTGTACCAAAAAGAAAGAAATACATATGTATACCCCCAAATTTGTACACATTTGTAACAGAATTATACATACCTGTCAAAATTTAGAAACAACCAAAATGTTCATCAACAGAGGAATAAATAAGACATGCTGTATCTTTAAATGGAATATTACTCAATCACAAAAAAGAATAACATGCTGATACATACTACATTGATAAACCTTAAAAATATTCTAAGTAAAAGATGCTAGTCTCCAAAGGTGGCATATCATATACTATCATTCATATGGAAGTCCAGAAGGGGGAAATCTCTACAGATAGATGAAGATAGTGGTTGCTTAAGATGTTGCTTAGAGGTGTTGGGGGTTTAGAAGGGTGATAGGTAATGCATAATGGACATTTTTAGGTAATGAAAATGTTTTAAAATTCTCTGGTGACGGTTGCACGTATCTGTAAGCATACTAAAAACTATTGAATTGTACGCTTTAATGAAAGACATGATATATTATGTTAATTTTATCTCAATGAAGCTGTTTAAAAAAGACACTTCTTGAATTCAGAATGTTCTTAATAGGCAAGACTAAGTGATAAGGATTATCACTTACTAAAAAAAATACTAATATTTCCAAAGATGACATTCATGATACCAGGTTTCTGTTTATTAAGTAATTATTACTTTGATTTTTATTTCCCCAATTTTTTTTATCAAATAACTTTACTTATATACCTGAATGATAAAAATTATGTTGATTAATTTATTATGATTAATTTGTTCTGGTTACACTAGTCATATTTTGAAATGGGATACTAAATGGCATGTATTATCCATATTCAAAATATTCTAATATTAAAAATATTCAGCCTGTAATCCTGTACCTTGGGAGGCTGAGGTGAGTGGATTGCCTGAGCCTGCGGGTTTGAGACTGGCCTGGGCAACTTGGCGAGACCTCATCTCCACAATAAATCAAAAAATTAGCCGGGTGTGGTGGCGCGCGCTTGTAGTTCCAGCTACTTGGAAGGCTGAGGCGGAAGGATCGCCGGAGCCCAGCAGGTCGAGGCTGCTGTGGCCGGGAATGGCCACTGCACTCCAGTCTAGGGGACAGAGTGAGACTCCAACTCAAAAAAATATATATTCTTTTAAAATATTTTATATATTTAAGTAAACATAAACACAAACAAGGAAGGAATAAGAAATAGGACCATGAATTAACAAAGGCCAAAACAAGTACTTTCCCAATTCTTTGCTCATACTGATATTCAGTTTCAGCTTGTTAGTAAAATGTAAGTCATTCTCTCAATTATTCCAAGATT
>CAUYQG010223703.1:0-17438 GCA_963574415.1 Tarsius wallacei | reverse complement strand
CTGTAATTCCGGCTACTCGGAAGGCTGAGGCGGAAGGATCGCCGGAGCCCAGCAGGTCGAGGCTGCGGTGGCCGGGAGCGGCCACTGCACTCCAGTCTGGGTGACAGAGTGAGACTCCAACTCAAAAAAAAAAAAAAAAAGACTTTTTAAACAAATACCCAAGCAGGCTTCCAGGAATCTTATGATGTGTTTTCTAGATTTATGCTCTGCCCACCTTGCTTCCAAGGATGGATGATGCCTTTGTAAAAATGGACCGAGTTTGTCATAAAGAGCTCCTGCCCCATGTTCTGCTAGTAGAGAACATACTCTGATGGTCTCTGGGTGATCTCTAGTTAGGAATACATGGCCTGTTACAGCCTGAAAAAGGGTTCTTACGCTAACTGCACAGAAAAGAGACAATGCATTGAGACAGCAGTGTTGCAGTAGAGAAAGAGTTGAATCACAAGGCAAACAAGCAGGAAGATGGAAAATAGATATTTCTCAAATCTGTCTCCCCAAGGATTTTAGGCTAGGGTTTTTTAAGGATAATTTGGTGAGCAGGGGGCTAGTGAATGGGTGCTGCTGTTTGACTGGGGATAAAGTCATAAAGCTGTCAAAACTGTCTTCTTACTCAGAGCCAGTTTCTTTTTTCTTTTTTTGAGTTGGAGTCCCACTCTTTCGCCCAGACTGGAGTGCAGTGGCCGCTCCCGGCCACCGCAGCCTCGACCTGCTGGGCTCCGGCGATCCTTCCGCCTCAGCCTTCCAAGTAGCTGGAACTACAGGCGCGCGCTACCACGCCCGGCTAATTTTTTGATTCATTGTAGAGATGAGGTCTCACCGAGTTGCCCAGGTGGGTCTCGAACCCGCGGGCTCAGGCAATCCACTCACCTCAGCCTCCCAAGGTGCGGGATTACAGGCTGAGTCAACGAGCCCAGCTGGAGCCAGTTTCTAGATGGGAGTCACAGGACCCACTAGTCAGTTTCTTGGTATGGGTTATGGGTTGGTATTGGTATGGGTCCATCGGTCCACCAAAATGCAAAGTCTGAAAAATATCTCTAAGACCGGTCTTAGGCTCATGTCATCTATAGGAACAATTAGGGAAGTTACCGATCTTATGGGCAATAGTTGTTTTAACTATGGAAGGGACATGGGAGGGTGATCAAAGCTGCTCATGCCCTTCAGCTGATTAAACTTCTGGATGCTGTCAAGGAGGTCTGTATGACCTAAGGGCTCACTGTTCTTTTTTTTTTCTTTTTTTTTTTTGAGTTGAAGTCTCACTCTGTCGCCCAGACTGGAGTGCAGTGGCTGCTCCCGGCCACCGCAGCCTCGACCTGCTGGGCTCCGGCGATCCTTCCGCCTCAGCCTTCCAAGTAGCTAGAACTACAGACATGTGCTACCCTGCCCGGCTAATTTTTGATTTATTGTAGAGATGAGGTCTCACCAAGTTGCCCAGGCGGGTCTCAAACCTGTGGGCTCAGGCAATCCACTCACCTTGGCCTCCCAAAGCACGGGATTACAGGCTGAGCCACCGAGCCCGGCCTCACTGTTCTTTCAGAGGAAATATGCATGTGGGCATCTCCCCTCTCTCCTCCTAGGTTCAGGGTGTGACAGAATTCAGGCTCTTATCACAACTATAGCCTTGTGGCCTTTCATTAATTTTATGAAAGCATTTTTACCAAGGCAGTTTCAGGCCTAGGGCCTTTGGAGTTCAAGGACAACTTCTAAGGAGAGGAGACCTGGGAGCTGAGATCTGAGTGATGAGAAGATGTTGTGGGATGGGGGAACAGGAAACAGAGGACCTGAAAGAAGGCTGATACGGAGGCTGGAGAGTGACAAAGACTGACTCCCTGAACACATGTTAGCCAGGCTCTTCTAAGCCCTCTTCGTGACTAGACCTCGACCTTGGTCCTGTTCTCTTGTTGACCTGCCTAGCCCAGCTTCAGCAAGAATTTCCCACTCTTGATACCTGACCCCCCTTTCTATCTTTAGCAAGAACCCACTCCCCTTGATGGCTCCTCTTAAAAATTTTCCATCCACTGATGCCCTCGCCCTGCCTGTTGGCTCTAAATCCCCACTTGTCCTTGTTGCATTTGGAGTTTAACTCCATCCCTCCCCCGTGTTGTGATAGTCTTGGCATCTATTGTAACAGTCACAAGAGCAGAGAGTGAGGAAAGGCAGGAAGAGGAGAGTGAGGGAGTGGAAAGCAAAGGCAAAAAGAGTCAGGGGAGGCAGACCAGGTCAGATCAGGCAGAGGCTCTTGGGCTACATTAAAGACTTGGGCCTCGATTCAGAGAACAGAAAGACACTGAAGAGTTTTAAGCCACATTGAGACAGAATCAGATCTGCATTTTTCAAAGACCATTCTGACCTTTAACAAAGAGCAACAATAATACCGTCTTTTAAAAACTCTTTACAATATGTAAAGCGATATGAACGAAAATTGAGTTCACTTATACATATGCAAATCTACACCATGAGAGGCCAAGGCTGAATCTGAGAAGGGATTTGAAATCTTTGTCAGTTCACAGCTATTACTGCTCTTTAATTCCATGTTCCCCAGCCTCATTCTCCTGCAGCTACAAGATATTAACAGTGATGGGCGGTGACTGTTCCAGCTACAAAAGCCTCCTGCTCACTTGGGTGCTGTGGGGGGTTCTGTCGTCATTCCAGCCGCTTCTGAGACAGGTGTGTGGTTCTGGAAGGATAGAGCTTGCTCGCAGGACAGTTTATACCCTAGGCTCTCTTTTAAAATATGGTGACATTTGAATGTTATTTTGAGAAAGCTTCTTTTTTTGCTTCACATGGATACCTGGGATGTTACAACTCAGCGAAGCCATTAAGGGCCATAAACACTTTAGGCAAAATGGGTTTGTTGAGGTCAGCAGTGTGAGAGCATTTGCTGAGAAAAATAAAACAGAAGTAATTCTTGGGTAAAGAAAGGTCTAAGTGTTTTATGTTGTGAAACCTTATACAGGCAGAGGTGGGAAGAGAAAGGTAGGAACCTGAAATGAGAGCCAGTTACCCTGACCATGGGCTCCAGTTAGGAAAGAAAACCAGAGTCCCAGAAGAGTCAGGTGAAAAGTATAGCGTCCAGCCTATCAGCTGGCTGTGTGTCTGCAGATGGCATGCCCTCACTGTGACAGACCAGATCCGCGACTGTGGCGTCTTAGAGAAGTCTCTGAATCCTGGCGTCTTAAAGAAACCTCTGAATTATCTCCCTCCACCCGGGAAGAGGACTTCATTCTTGTTTGTGGGGGCAAATACACTTACTGGCTCAATTTCCCTTCAGTTTTTCAGAAAAACATTTTCAAACAAATGTTCTCCTTATGTTGGGAATTTGCCTCAAAACAATTATGCCGTCTCATTGCTCAACTAGCCTTACCAACAACTTTGTTTTTCTCTGATTATAAAAAAAAAAAAGTTGGCTCTGTAAGATTTTCCTATCCTCCACTGGATTGTGGGATATTGCTTTTCTGTTCATGGTCAGTTTAGCAAAGCAGGTAAAATCTCCAGCATGAAAACTAGGTAGGTGTGCGGGAGGGACCATTCTCCTTTGGGATTTGGCTGCCAGCTCCTTTGAGATCTTAGGGTCTTGTTTTTTTCAGTTTGATTATGGTGTGTTATCTTGCTCCATAAGTATCTGGAGATAGGACTGAATATTCCACAGGTGGGAGCATGAGTTGTGTCTGACAATGCTTTTCCAATGGGCAATAGAGGCATTTTAAGAAATGGAGCTGGATGCATGCACGTACTCTCTCTGTATGACTGTGATGATAATGACAACAAACAAAAGGACTTGCTGTCCTGTAGGTAGAAGCCAATATCTTATGACAGTTAAAACGCAAAGTAGTTTCTAATCTGTTCTATAAAAACAGGCTGCAATCAAGGCCTCCTGGTGCAGTCATCACTCAGACGCAGGTATTTTTAAAAGCTGGAAAACTAGGCAAGAATAACCAGGATCTCATGCATTTTTTTCCCTCCCACCACTCTTCCTGTGGTTGGCAATCAGCACTGGATATTATGTGGCAATTGACCTTTATATAAATGAATGAGCATTAGAGTAGAGCATCGATTGGTAAGAATTTTGCTTTCATTAAGCAGCAGAAATTGCGGCTTGCTATTTGAGTCAGAAAAGCTTGACGCGATCAGAGTTTTAATTAGAAACATGCAGCCTTAATTACCTGTTTGTCGCTCCTGTTTGATGCCGGGAGAAATGGTCCCACTTTTGATTCAGAATCTCCAGTTCTACCCCCAAACTACCCCCTATGGCTGGTTAAATTGGTTGACTAAAATCTAGGACATTTAGTGTTGGAAAATCACCTTCAGAGTAGGAAGAGCACCACAGGCTGAGAACACAGGTAGCTGTGCTCTGGACTTCAGAAAAAGCACCTCGTTTTTGTGGGAAGTGGCCACTTATGAGCATCTGATATGTCTTTCTACTGTCTCAGAGTAGGTAAATGATAGAGTTTACTTGTACCAGACAAAGCTAATTCCATTCCGGCCATCTAGTCCCCGAATACATGAGGTTACATTCTTCAGCAGCCTCACGAACGCCCAGGGTATCAGCCCTCCACCCCCTCACTCTTGCAAGTACTCAGCTCCACCCAGGGCGCACGATGGTCTGTCTGGGTAGGATGGCCCTGGAGGATGAAGCCCAGATGACCTGTGACACCGTGAAATCCTAAGGAAAGAAACCACTCCTCATTCATCTGTGGTGCCTCATTACACACACACACACACACACACACACACACACACACACACACACACACGCATACACTTTGCCCAGGTCTTACCGCACCACTGAGCACACTGATGATGCCTAATGCATAGTTATAGATTGACCAGTTGATACAATGGGCCAAGAAAGGTCTTCCTGGTCCCCATATCACCCAGACTAATTTGTGTTAAGGTGGCACTTTGAAAAAGTTCTTTTTAAACTCCAAATGATTCGATTGAAATAATGCCAAGCCATCATTATGTGTTATTCATGTTTACTGTGTGTCCATGCTAAACTCTTTGCAAATATTTAAATCTCAGTCCTATCCCTGTAAGATATTTGCTGCTATCTCTATTTCCCAAATGAGGACACATGACTTTGGATACGAATGCATGGATAGTAAGTAGTCCAATCCTAGCAGTCCACCCCCAAAGCCTGGATGCATAAAAATTGCATCCTAGTTCATAAATGAGAAGCACCCCATACTCCTGGGGGAATAAAACATAGACCATGTATCAAATGTAAAAGAATGAGAAGTCTGGGACCAAAGAGACTGAGGGAGGCGGGGCGGGGAGGCCTGAGGGTCCACTTCAGAAAAAGGAAGCCTCTGAAACCAGCCTGCCTGGTTCTTACTTTAACACGAAGGTAGGCCTTGGCCAAAACTTAGCACTGCCAGCTTGGAGGAATGATGAGGATCAAAGTTTTAAAACTTGTGTTTACTTTTAACCAATAGCTTTATTTTTATTTTTATTTTTTTTATTTTTTTGAGTTGGAGTTTCACTCAGTCGCCCAGACTGGAGTGCAGTGGCCGCTCCCGGCCACCGCAGCCTCGACCTGCTGGGCTCCGGCGATCCTTCCGCCTCAGCCTTCCGAGTAGCTGGAACTACAGGCGCGTGCTACCATGCCCGGCTAGTTTTTTTTATTTATTGTAGAGATGAGGTCTCGCCAAGTTGCCCAGGCGGGTCTCGAACCCGCGGGCTCAGGCAATTCACTCACCTCGGTCTCCCAAAGTGCGGGATTACAGGCTGAGTCACCAAGACCGGCTTTAAAGCCACACGTTTCTCCAACTGTTCTGCTCTTTTAGGTAGAGTTCGTCTGAAAGGGAAGGAAGAGGAGGCATCTACTCTCCCCTCGCCCACCCCTTGCCCCCCAGGGGGATCCTTCTCACTGCAAAGCTCCATCTCTTCCTGGTTTTGTGGCTTTGTCCCTTGTCTTCTCTACAGAGTAGTTACCATCCATTCTGCAGTTTATAACTGCCTGTGCTTTCGTTGCACACACGTAAAATCTGTAGTTTTGAATCATGACATTGAGGCATCGTGGTCTAAACATTCATCCCCTTTTCCCATCGTAAGCCACGTGGGCTAGAGCCCTTTTTGAGCACTGTTCACAGAGTCCATATGTCTGAGTCAAGACTGAGTTTGGCTGTAAGCAACAGAACTGCCAAAGCTTAAACCCACCAAGGATTTTTGTCTTCCCCAGTGAGGTGTCTGGGTTGTGTTAAGCTGGACAGCAGCTCAGAGATGCAACCAGGGCCTAGATCCTACTAGCTTCTCCCCTCTCCTTCCCATGGCGTATGGCCATGGCCTTGTGAGGTCAAGTGTGCTACTGAACCTCACTGCTTTGCATCCATGTCTTTGTGGAGGGCAGGTGAGCCAAAGGGCAGAGGGCTTGCCTGTCTCTTCCATCATAACATGTTTCCAAAGCCCTTCTTGATGACTTTCGCCTGAATTCCGTTGGCCACAAGTGGGCCATATTGTCACCCCAGAAACAAAAACACCTGGGAACAGAGTGTTCTAGCATTTTGGATTCTTGTAGTAAATGAAGGCAAAGGAAAAGGGGGTTTTGAATGTCTGTGGGTAGCGCTTAACAGGGAATGTTGGGTACTTGAGTTGACAAAGCTTGCTATTATCCAAGATGAGGCTCAGTTTACCTTATGCCAGAAGCCGCTCCGATGGTGACTCATGCCCGCCTCATAGGTGCCCCTTGAAAGTTCACTGGCGCTAACCATCGTCATAGTGTCTGGAAATTTGTCAGAATCACAACTCAATGAACTAGGTGAAAGTAGAGAACAACTCTGCCAGTGTAACATCTCTAACAAAATTGCATTTATGCCTTTATTACAATCCCGACACTACCAAAAAAATCGGGACTCAAGGACGAAAAGATACTTCAGAGGTTACCCAGATTCACTCTCTCACTTTATAGGCAAGGAAACAAACCAGAGTGGTGGGTGGCTGACATGGTTCCCTCAGGGTTGGAGAGTGACCCCGTAGGGAGGGTATCCAGAGTGCTTGTCCCCACCAGGAGCCATCAAAGGACCCAACCCGGAACAAGTATGGGGACCGCCCGGGCTCTGGATCTCACCCAGGGCTTTGCCTGGGAGCTATACGAACAGCAGTTTCCTCAGTCTCGGTCTTTCTCTTCTTTCACACCCAGAAAATAATTTCATCAACTGCTGTTTCAGTCTACGCATATTCTATTTATATTTTTATAAATGCACATTTGATTTTAAGGGGGAAACATTTCTAAGCTGGAAGTAAAGAAATGCCAATGTTTGTGTGTCTGTCTTAATGACAGCTGAAATATACTCCCTAGTCTATGTATCTGCTTGTTAAAAGTGTAAGTAGGAACATGTGGAACCTAATGTTTATTTTTAAATACTGAAGACACTAATATCTTCAGTGAACCATAAAATTAATCATACCATTTTGGTAGTAATGTTGCCATAGTAACTTTAGATTCAGGATCAGCTCCGAGGTTCTTACAGCATATAAGTTTTTTTTAATCCTAATAATCTTCTTTATTGATTTTTATTAAAGAAACTAAAATTCAGAACCTGTCTGATAGACCATCTAGCTTTCTGTCAGCTGTTAGACAAAATAATCATAATAGTTCTCTATCTTCTAAAATAAGGTTCCAAACAGTGTCAAGTATTAATTGCTGTTTTGACACATCTTTCTTTTTTTTTTTAAAAAAAAGCAAATTAATTTAAAAGTTAGTAATTTAAAATATGGAGAAAGTCATTGTTAAATTAAAAAACTGGAAACCACACAAGTCAGTAAGCGGGGTCCTGCTCCCACCCCTGCCAGGGCAGCTGTGTGACCTCGACAATGATCTGAACTTCATGTCTCTGTGCTCCAGTTTCGCCACCTGTGAAATGAGATTGGTGGATTAAATGATTTCCGTGGTGCTCACAGGCGACGCTTCAAAGAGAATGTCGGATTTGTGCCGTCCTTTGGGTCCTGAACGCTGTTATCTATCAGTGTCAACCCAGGAAGCTGAACCACTATAGAATGATGGGATGATGGATTTCTTACAGAAATTAGCCTTTCACAAGGGTGGGGAGGAGGAGGGTGCTGGGGAGTTGATGGCTGGATAGGAGAGTGGAGGATTGAGAAGCCAAATGCGTCCAGCCACAGAAGTGGGTTGTGAAGAAGGAACAGGTGGAGAAGTCCACAGAGGTCAATGGATCCACAGCCAGGGGTCTGGGGATAGGCTGGGGGCCTCTGTCGTTCAGAGGGTCAGCAGTCAGAATGAATGGCTGGCGGGGAAGCAGAGGAGAGAAAGTTGAGGCTAGAAGCCTGGGCACCCCTGCTGATATGTCTTTCAGGGAAGGAAGCTGCCTTTTGAATCTGGCCCAAGTTTTTAACCCCATTTCTTTTTTTTGTTTGTTTTTTTGTTTGTTTTTTTGAGTTGGAGTCTCACTCCATCGCCCAGACTGGAGTGCAGTGGCCACTCCCGGCCATTCCAGCCCCGACCCGCTGGGCTCCGGCGATCCTTCCGCCTCAGCGTCCCAAGTGGCTGGAACTACAGGTGCGCGCTACCACGCCCGGCTAATTTTTTGATTTATTGGTGAGAGATGAGGTCTCGCCAAGTTGCCCAGCGGGTCTCGAACCCGCGGGCTCAGGCAATCCACTCACCTCAGCCTCCCAAAGCGTGGGATTAAAGGCTGAGCCACCGAGCCCGGGTAACCCCATTTCTTACCTGTAGCCACTCAACGCTGGGAATTCTAGGAAGTAGGTTTCCAGTTTAATGAAGCTAATGATGGTACCCCTAAATTCAAACACAGCCGAACAAAGTAGTTGTTCTTTGCTCTGAATCCCTCGATTATGACTCATCCCTCTGTGTTCTGTGATGCCCCTCAAGTCCTTGGCACATTAAGTCGGAAATGGAAACTTTTAAAGGAGTCTAGTTTTTCTGTTTTATTTTGCAGAGAAGAGATCTCGCTAGGTTGCCCAGGCTTGTCTCAAACTCCGAGGCTCAGGCAATCCTCCCACCTCAGCCTCCCAAAGTGCTGGGATTACAGGCGTGAGCCACCATGCCTGGCCTAAAAGAAATGCTGTTTTAAACATATCTGAGGATTTAGGAACCATGTGGACCATCTTCAAGTGAAACTTTGGTCTAGAATTAACCTGATTGACTGCTCTCACCAGCCCTTCCCTCCTCACAGATGTCCAGGCTGTGGGAGGGAGGAGTGGGAGGTTTTGCAGAAATGAGACACCCAGCCAGAAGGGAAGGGGAGGCAGTGGGAGGAAGTGGCAGGTGGAGATACAAGATCGAGAGAGAGAGAGAGAGAGAGAGAGAGAGCGAGAGAGAGAGAGAGAGAGAGAGAAATGGCTAGAAGATGGGAAGAAATAGAGGAACAGGGACCTGGAAGACACTGCATGTACAATCTGGCTGACCATAAGAATTCCTGAATTACCTGGAACAATTCCTTCCATTTACTTACTGTGAAATATTTTATATTTGCTATTTGCCAAGGAACATTTGTAACATATATTTAAAGGTTAATGCATTATAATATATCAAATACCCATAGACCCACCGCTCCACTTAAGAAAATAAACACTGCCTGCTGTGGCAGCCCCCTGGGTGCCCCCTCAGCCCTTCTCTCTCCTCTTCTCCCCTGTTTAATATTTCTCCTATCCTAAACTTAGAGTCCAGACATACGAGGTTGCTTTGAAAAAGAAAGCCAAGGAGAGTGCACGTTGTGGGTCAAAGAGAGCGAGCGGGATTTCATTGAGTGATTTTTCTTCCTCAAGAAAAACGTCACAGAATTTCTGTCTGTCCCGGCCATGACCTGGCTTCTCCGTGCTGCAGGGACCACCTAGGTGGTCTCTGGGCATGTTGATAAGATCTGCAAAGTGGCTGGCGGGGTCACTGTTTTTACTCTGACTCCAGTATGCTACGCTTCATTTTTTTTTTTTTTTGCACCCGAGTCCTGTGGTTACTGCAACTAAACTAGCAGAGTCACCTCTTGATTGGGCTCAGTCTACGAATTAGAGACATTGCCTGAGATCCTTCTTGTGTGTAGAAATTCAGTATTTCATAGCCCGATTGAAGGCTGTGACTTTGTAAATGGTTAAGTTAGCAGAACCTTCCTATAAAGAGGGTTATTGTTTTGTTGCCTGGGATTTCTAGATTGGTCTCTTTGGGTCCTTTTAAACTTGTAAGTCCTAAGCAGCCAATAAATAGAAGTAAATTATAAGAGGGGCATTTTTGGAGAGTTAGGAGGAAGTACACACAGAGAGAAGAAAGATGGAGGGAACCAAAGCTGCGACTCCTTAAGGAAATGACAGTGTTGTCCAAATGGACTCCTTCCCTGTGCCTTCCGCTTTGCCTGGCACAGAACAGTTTGTTGAATTGTTGAGTTGAAATGAGATAGACGTAATCGGTCAACAGAGCCTCCGCAGCTTTCTAGTTCAACCGTGCTTTTCTATCATCTACTTTGATTCCAGCTCTACTGTTTCAGAACTGTAAGCAGAATGGAAATCCAGAAAAACCTCCCCAGCATCAGTAGACCTGCCACATACAGTGGTCATTCAGGGGTGGCCTCTAAGCAACCAGTCGTCCTTCAGGCCTGGGAGTATGATTGCCCCCGAAGGCTCAGAAGTGAGGCAGCATTTTCCATCTGAAATCTTTGAACCAAGGTTGTCAGAATGCTCTAGAGGAGCCCTGGGACGAAGCCAACATGGGTTGGAGAAACTGGTGAGCAGACACTACTCTTGGGCTTGAGTGATGGGGAAATTGCAAGCAAAAGACAGAATGTTCTGAGATGTGGACCCAGGTCATCGTAGCTCTAGAATAGGTTTTCTCAACCTCAGCACCACTGGCATTTTGATCAGATAACTGTGGGAGGTGACAGTCTGTGCATTAGAAGCACAGCTAGCAGTACCCTTGGCCTCTCTGCACTGGTAGCATCTCCCTTCCCTTAAGTCATGACAGCCAAAAATATCTCCAGACATTACCAAATGTTCCCTGCTGGCAAATTCGCCTCAAATTGAGAATGACTGTTGTAGAAACTGCATCTGAGACAGTTTTTCTCAAAACAGTATTCTTAACCCAACCGTATAGAAAGCGTATAGTATATTCAAAAAAATGCAGAGTCCTAGGAGCCATCCCAGAATCACAGGGATCCCAGCATTTATAGTTTTGATGAGCCTCCAAAGAAATTCTTACATATGTGAAGTTGGCAACTCATGGTCTTCATATTTGAAATAGAGATTTTTGGTTTTGATGGTCCAATAATATATGGTCATCACATTCATTAAGTAAAGCTTTATTTTGAGGAATTTCCTTTAAATGCAAAATTTTGTTTAAGAGATGTATTGCTGTGTCATGTAGAGAGCAAGGTTATGAAGACAGCATTGATTATGATAAGCGAGGTCCTATTCCCATCCTTGCCAGCACAGCTGTGTGACCTTGATAATGATCTGGACTTTGTGTCTCTGTACTTGTTTCGTCATCTGCGATATCATAACTAAGCCTCGCACAGCTGCTTGATTTATTTTCCAGAATAAAGTGTGACAATCAACATGGCGCTGACATCCCTTCCTGCACTAACCAATGTCCCTTCTACCCTAGTTAGTTAGTTAGCATGGCTTGGTTTGCAAGTCTTACCACTGGATGTTCATAGAAGTCTGGTCTGGGAAAGCCATTATTATACAAACAGATCACCCAGTAGAGGAAACCCTTTACAACTTAGTACCACTTAGTTTTAAGGTTGGTCCTAGCATAGTGCAAAGAGGAATGGTAAATAGATACTTAAATTTAGATGAGAAATGAGATGTTTTTTGAGTCTTGAATATAAAGCAAGTTATTTTTAACTAGTCAATCTCTTAAGATATTTCTGTGGAGGCAACTTTAGTCTTAACACTCTTTGATTCATGAAGTGTATGAGTCATGGGTGCTATGTGCTTAGTTAATTGGGGAAGGGGTTTCGATGTCATCAGACTGCTGGGCGGTGTGGTTGCAGCAAATGTGCTATATAGGCATGGGAGTCCTGAGAAATGGAGGATTAAAGTCCAATAAGAAATGGATGAACTGAAAGAAAAACCAAAACACTTTAAAAATTAGCAGAGCCTGACTTAACCTTTTGCTTAAGGTTGGCTCTGCTAATGACCACAACTAACACTGGTAACACACTTACTACATGTTGAACAAGCATTATCTCATTTAATACTCTCAACAGCACTAGGAGAAAGGTACTTTTTTTTTTTTTTTTTTTTGAGTTAGAGTCTCACTGTCGCCCAGACTGAAGTGCAGTGGCTGCTCCCAGCCACCACAGCCTCGACCTGCTGGGCTCTGGTGATCCTTCCGCCTCGGCCTTCCAAGTAGCTGGAACTACAGGTGCGTGCTCCTACGCCCGGCTAATTTTTTTTTGATTGATTGTAGAGATGAGGTCTCGCCAAGTTGCCCAGGCGGGTCTTGAACCCACGGGCTCAGGCAATTCGCTCACCTCAGCCTCCCAAAGGTGTGGGATTACAGGCTGAGTCACGGAGCCCGGCTAGAGAAAGGTACTCTTATTACTTTCCGTTGCAGTTGGAAAAACTCAAGCTTAGAGGCAGAGCCATGATCTGAACGCAGGTCTCTCTTTGTAACCCGTGCTCAGGACACAGTGGGCTGCCTAGATTCCAAAGAATTCAACTTACAAAACGCCCTCTGGGGGGTCAGGAGTTCACACAGGCTTCCGTAGCTGGAGCAGTGAATGTGTTGTACGTGAGAACGGCTTTTGATTTAGTTCACAATTTAGGCTTCTTCTATCACCATCATTATCTGCCTACCATGGCCTTGGTGGGTTACAGCAGAAAGAAGCAGAGCTGCCCTGAGAGAAACGGGGCCTGGGAAGAATGTGGCTGGAGTCAGCTGAGTTGCCCCCAGGAGTCAGACAGGAGAACAAGCGCCTGGCATCTCTGGGGACTGGGGCCGAGGGGGGAGTTCTCCCAGCTGGTCCAAAGGAAGACTGGAACCCTTTTACCAAGCTATGCACAGCCATCTGTTTCTTTCTCTATATTCTGCCTTCTGCTGCAAATTCTCTTTAAGGCCTTCTTGAACCCTCCAATCATTCACTTAAAGTAAAAGGAACAAGAGGGAAGACCATTCAAAGTTATTTTTCCTGCTCTGCATCCCCCAGGGAGGGCCTGGGCTCAAGGGCCCTGGAGGGACCCCAGGAGAATCGTCAGTCCCGCTGGGGAGGGAGAAGGTCAGGGCTGAAGAGTGTCTGAAGAAAAGAGGTGGCAAGCTTGCTTTATTAAAAGCAGGAGAGAGAGGAAGGGAGGGAGGGAGCGAGAGAACATACATGTGGTGTCCTGCTTGGACCATACAAGTTGAATGTCCAACTGAGTGTATTCATGTTAGAATTCACTTGTGTTAGTCTACTCTGTGCCTCCACAGTTCTGTCATCTTTGAAATCTTTCTCTTTCTTTGGTTTTGCTCTCCTGCTTGCTTGGTCTGGAAAACATGGTGCCTCTGGAGGCAGGAACCTAAGAGCATGAAAATGTGACTTTTACAGTTATCAGCACACTATTATGGGGTCTCCTGCTTGAAATCCCTCAAAGTTCAAGTTCTCCAAGTCATGCAGAAAATTTCAATCGGAATGTAAAGTCAAGCTATCGTTAGTCTTCAAAATGTATCATCTCCCCACAGCTGGGTACTCCCGAAAGCGGGCCAGTCGTAGGCCCAAGGTCTGGCCACAGACAGAACTATCAGAAGACAGGGCCCTGCAATTGTTTCTCCTTTTTTCTTTCTGCACAAGGTCATCCTATAAGACACCTGGAAATTCAAAATGCTGCAATTCAGGGCTTTTCGTGTAGTTGCTTGAGGATTTCTTGCTGTTTCAGGCTGGAACACATGCGTTCATCCTTGGGGTAGAACATTTGACTCTGAGTAAGTCACTTAACACCCATGCTGGGAGCAAGTCCACAGGAAGGCTTTCATTCCAAGGCCATCACGTCCTGTACTTTGTAAGCACGCCACTCCAACAACTGTCAAGTGTTTTGTGGTGACCACCCCTGCATTAAGTACACACAAATATCTGTTACACAACAAGAAAAATGCTCAAAGTTGAAGTGAAATAAAGGAAGCCGAATGTCCTTTGTTTCCAGCCAAAGAAACTCATTAAAAAAAAAAAAAGACAAAATGGAAAGAGTGATGTCAGGAAACCCATATTTCCATTCACTCAGTAGAGAGCAGACACCGCCAGGAATCCAGATCCTGTGTCACATCATCTTGTCTATTTTAAAGGCTTCCCCGTGGGCGTGTCCACTCTCTGAATAGCCACCTCAAAGACAAAGTGCTCCCTTTAAGAGAACAGAGCTAATTACGTTCATGTCTTATTCAAGTGATTTCTTTTATCATGATGACAGTGGACTTTGAAATCAGGCTGAGATTCTGTGAGGGGTTTTCCTAGACAAGAGCATCCAAACATGACAGAAGCAGACCTAATTTCTGTCTCCGAATGCCATTGCCTCGCTCCCTTTAGGTTGGAAGCATTGAAAGAAACAAATAGAACAACTTAATTGTAGAGTTTCACATTTTGGAGGACGTAGCAGGGTCTTGGGATGGGATTCGTTGTTTGGTCATATTTTCAAATTTGGAGATACCCACTGTTTCTGAATTAAGGACTGTGATAGAAAAATTTGGATATGTGATGCCTAAGAGAGAGCTTTTTGGTTTAAACTGTGGCCTTTGGCTGAAAATAAGGTAATACTTGGCTTGCTTTTTTTCTCCCATCCTCTAGCACTATACCCTCTGAGCACGTGGCAGGTAAATACATATATATCCCTCTGCTTGCTGAGCTTCCCTAACCTTTAAACCTTGGCAACTGCCACAGAACCAGGTATGAACACTTAGGAACAAAGGAGGGGTGGGCGCTGGGAGGGTGGGAGGTGGTGGGGAGTAGTCTCATTAGCAGATAGAAGGATCTGTGTGACCCTAGGAAGTGGCTAGTTTGGCACTGGTGAGTTCGTGCTCTGTGCTCACGCTTCCTCCTCTCTGCCCCTGGTTATACCTTTCCTTGCCTCCTGCCCCAGGGATTCTAAAAAAAGGTTGGTAGTAGGGCCATGTGTGTCATTCCGTGGTACCACCGCAATTCAAGAGATGAAGAGGGGGCCAATTTTGTGCATAGGCAGAATGGAAGATGCCTACCTGGCGCGTGTGCGTGTGTGTGTGTGTGTGTGTGTGTGTGTGTGTGTGTGTGTGTGTTTAAAGCTAAGGGGAACTAGCGTTTTAAAGTTGATCAGTCTAATGGGTCTACTAGATATATATATATTTTTGAAAGCAGGATTTATTGAGAGGAGAGAAAAACTCCCACAGCAGGAGGGGACTCGAAGGGGTTAACTGCGTCTACTAGATATCTTAAAAGACATGCAGTATAAATTGAATAGAAACAGTGTTCATTTAGGGGGACAAGCATCCAGAATTTCCCCCCAGAAACAGCTTTGTCTTACCTTTGCGTCCACTTAGGGATAAGACAGCCTGCTTGCTTTTATTGTTCTGTAGACTCTTTCTGGGAAAATCTTGATATTTAGTATAAGACTTATTACAGCTGATGGAGACAGAAAAGATTAGAGACCTTTTCTCATTTACACTTCACTCTTGAATTTAATTAATCGTAATGAATCTCAGAAATTTTAACTTAATGCCAGTTGAGGTCCATTGATATTTTTGATTTGAAGAATATGTAAAGTTATATTTAATATTTATTTTTCTTGGAGGACTTTTATCTAGAACTCCTCAGTCTATTTCCACATATATATGATAGTAATGCATTATGTATGGTAAAGTTAATATGAAAATTTGGAAGTAAATACCAAGAGGTTCCTTAGTCAATACAAACCCTTTGGACCTTAAAGCCTGGTATCCTGGAATCCAAGGACAAAGTTGGTTACGAACACCTTTGTAATTCATTTGATTGAAAACAGACAGGTTAGTAATAACACTTGGGAGTAGTGAAATAGTTTTCTGACATCAGCAATATGAGAAATTTGTGACTGAGACTTAACATTTCAGGATTACTCTGCCATCCCAACCATCAGAGACCAGCCCGTGTGGTAACACAAAAATAAATATTACAGTTGCCACGGAAACGGAGATCACCTTGGAGATGGTTAATACTGGTAGGGCTAACACTGGGGGTTGCAATCACATCGTTTCTGGTCAAATTAATCATGACCAAACAAAGAACAGCAAATATTTTTAGAAAGACATAAGAGCCAAAGTTCTCTATTTCAGACCATTTAGGAATTATTACTAAGGGTTGTTCTCTGACGTTACCTGGTAAATAGTTACACTGCCGATTACTGAAGAGCTTTTTACTAGATCAATTGTAGGAGTCTTGAATATCTCTCTCAGGATGCAGTAGAGACAGTTTGATAATGAAAGTCCACCTTGTAAACTTCCAAGCACTTTTTTTCTTCTTCATTATTTTTTATTTTGTTCCTTTGAAAATCTTGTGATTCTAGATTACTACAGTCTTTGAAATTTTAAATGTCTGTGGCTTTTACAAAGATTGCCTTGCCTGAGAGAGCTTTGCCAAACCATCAAATACATGATGCCATTATCAAGAAAGTCTATTATTAGACAGAAAGAAATTGTTATTGCCTAAACAAAAGAACTTGTAACAGAATGTAGAGACAATTAAAAAAATTTGTTACCTGGCATGGCTAGATGGAGATTAGACTGTCATGGTTTGAAAAGACAAAAAAAAAAAAATCATTATTAACAAGGAGAATGCTCCAGTCATACACTGCTCTCAGAAATTTCAGTATCAGACAGGGAGATAATAAAAGAAATAGCTATGCTTTTCAAGTAAAGAGAGTTACATTATGAAAATATTATTAAAAATTGAACAATGTCAAAGATGATTGTTGTGATGCCTGTAATTTACTTGGCAATACTTCTTCCTGAACAAAATTATGTTATTATAGATATATTAGTGATGATGAGTAACTTGGCTGCTGTTATTAAAAATCATGGAAAACTTAGAGTTTAATTCAATAGAGAATGTTCTCAAATTCAACACAATCCAATTTAACATTCCCACTTCTCAATCTTAATATCACAGGAAGAGACCATGGACATCATATGCTTCCCGAGGAGATCTAATGAGAAATACACAATACCCAAAATCCTAACTATTCAAACAACCCATACCCAGAGCATACAGGGCAGAGAAACTTGTCAAATACCACCAAAGGTGACTTCTTCAGGGATAAATACTGAGATATTTACAGATAAAATGATATGTTTTGGATTAGTTCCAAAATAACTCAGTGTGTAGTGGTAGTGGGCATGGGACCTTCACTTTAAGAAAACAACTTCTCGCCGGGCTCGGTGGCTCAGCCTGTAATCCCACGCCTTGGGAGGCTGAGGTGAGTGGATTGCCTGAGCCCGCGGGTTCGAGACCCGCCTGGGCAACTTGGTGAGACCTCATCTCTACAATAAATCAAAAAAATTAGCC
>CAUYQG010223702.1:0-17935 GCA_963574415.1 Tarsius wallacei | reverse complement strand
TTCCAAGTAGCTGGAACTACAGGCGCGCGCTACCACGCCCGGCTAATTTTTTGATTTATTGTAGAGATGAGGTCTCGCTTGCCCAGGCGGGTCTCAAACCCGCGGGCTCAGGCAATCCACTCACCTCAGCCTCCCAAAGGTGCGAGATTACAAGCTGAGCCACCGAGCCCGGCCAACCTTATATCTTAAATGTTTTAGCAAGAAAGGAAGACCAAACATGCCTGGGGTGGGAGAAAAAATTGAAAACCCTGGCCACATGCAGAGCAGGTAAACTATAAGCACAACATTACCATAAAGGTGCTGAAATATTAGTCCTAAAGGAGTAGGACACTCAGGAATTTACAAAATTGTCTAAGAAAGTATACTACTTTTTTGTTTGTTTGTTTGTTTAAAGTTGGAGTCTCACTCTGTTGCCCAGGCTGGAGCAACCTGCTGGGCTCAGGCGATCTTTTCACTTTGGCCTTCAAGTGGCTGGAACTACAGGCGTGCACCACAACACTGGGCTAATTTTTTTAATTTACGAGGTCTTTCCAAGGTGTTCTGGTTGGTCTTGAACTTCTGAGCTCAGCAATCCTCTCATCTCTGCCTCTGTGCTTGGCACCACTAGTTTTGATGGTTCAACCTGAATTGCCTTTAGCATTGATTTCTCACTCAATAATTGTCTTTCATAAATGGTAGGCATATCCACATGAACATATCTGACCCTCCTGTGCTGAGGCAGGGAGATGGTTTTGATAACATAAAAAAGGAAGAATTAAGGAAGGCAATAAAAAATGTTCAGATACCCCTTCTAATGCTAAATATAACCTTTGGCAGTGGGATCCTCCCACAAGTTTTATACGTTGTAGGTATATGACCAAATAATTATTGGCTTGGTTTTCACACATTGATTGATTGATTGAGTTGGAGTCTTAGTCCATTGCCCAGGCTGGAGTGCAGTGGCAAACTCACGGCCACCCCAGCGTCAACCTGCTGGGTTCCAGTGATCCTTTTGCCTCAGCCTTCCAAGTAGCTGGAACTACAGGCATGCACTACCACGCCCGGCTAACTTTTTTTTTTCCTTAAAATTTATTGTAGTGATGAGGTCTCACCAGTTGCCTGGGCTGGTCTCGAACCCGCGGGCTCAGACAATCCACTTGCCTTGGCCTCCCAAAGTGCTGGGATTACAGGCTGAGTCACCAAGCCTGGCACACCATTTATTTTTTAAAAAGAAACTAATCTCTTAGTGGAGTAAATTGTTTTCCTAATGGTTTTTAAAATTGGCTTCTGCTCATAACCTTTCCGTGGCCAGACAAAACTGGTAGGTCAAAGCTTTAAAAATCAGCTTAAATAAAAACAAAGTCAAAGTCTGGCCTAGCCGGGCTCGGTGGCTCAGCCTGTAATCCCACGCTTTGGGAGGCTGAGGTGAGTGGATTGCCTGAGCCCGCGGGTTCGAGACCTGCCTGGGCAACTTGGCGAGACCTCATCTCTACAATAAATCAAAAAATTAGCCGGGCGTGGTAGTGCGCGCCTGTAATTCCGGCTACTTGGAAGACTGAGGCTGAAGGATCGCCGGAGTCCAGCAGGTCGAGGCTGCGGTGGCCGGGAGTGGCCACTGCACTCCAGTCTGGGCGACAGAGTGAGACTCCAACTCAAAAAAAAAAAAAAAAACTGGAGAGACAAGAAACAAGCAATAAAGAAGAAAGAATAAGCAGCCAGTGGGCCAGGAGCCAAGCCAAGATTCACCACATAAAGGAGATGTACCAAGAAAGAGGGAGGGACAAAACACTGTCACTATGAGAAAGCCTGTGGCTGACCAGTAAAACTGACAAGGTGTAGGTCATTGGTGGCCCTAATGAGGGCAGACTGAGTGGAGTTTGTGGAAATGAGTGGGTGATTGGAGTGGCTTAAAAATTAATGGGCACCGGGGTCAATGGCTCACACCTGTAATCCCGTTAACCAGTCTGGACAACTTGGCAAGACCTCGTCTCTTCAACAAATCAAAAAAATTAGCCAGGCATGGTAGCGCACCTGTAGTTCTAGCTGCTTGGAAGGCTGAGCCCAGCAGGTTGGGGCTGCAGTGGTCATGAGCATGCCACTGCACTCTGGCCTGGGCGACAGAGTGAAATTCTGACTCAAAAAAAAAAAATAATCACAGTCCACAGACTGGGAAAAAATGCTTCCCAACTGTATATCTGACAAAGGCCTAGCATCTAGGATCTGGAAGAAACAAATGTGCCAGGAAAAATAAATAAATAACAGTCCCATTACAAAGTGGGCAAAAGATATTAATAGCTGTTCTCAAAAGAAGACATATAAGTAGACAACAGATACATGAAAAAATACTCAGCCTCACTAGTTGTCAAAGAAATGCAAATTAAAACTACACTGAGATACCACCTAACTCCAGTCAGGATGGATAAGAATCAATAACTCAGAAAACAGCAGATGCTGGAAAGGATACAGTAAAAAGGGGACACTTCTACACTGTTGGTGAGAGTGTAAACTAGTATAGCCTCTGTGGAAAACAGTGTGGCGATTCCCAAAAGATCTAAAAATCAATCTTCCATATGACCCCACAATCCCCCTACTGGGAATATACCCGGAAGAATTCAAATCACTGTGTAAAAAAGATACCTGCACACATATGTTTATCGCAGCATTGTTCACAGTAACAAGAACATGGAACCAACCATGCTGCCCATCAAAAGAGGACTGGATTTTAAAAATGTGGTACATATATGCGATGGAATATTACACAACCATAAAGAAGAACAAAATCATGAACTTCACAGCAACCTGGATGGATTTAGAGTCTAAATACTGAGTGACCTTTCACAGAAACAAAGAACTGAGTATCACGTGTTCTCACTCATAAGCGGACCTTGAACAATTATTGTAATACTGTAAGAAAAGTATTGGCAGTAGCAGGGAAACTGCCGAGTGGGGGGGTGAGGTTGGCAAGCGGGATTGACAGTAGTGGGAGTCTGCCTGGGGAAGGAGGGGCACACCTCATCAGCAAGAGTACCTATATAATGAACATTTATATACCTAACCCTGAATTATACCCCACATCTTTGAAATAAAAAAATAAAACTGTTTAAAAAAAAATAAAATAATTAAAAGTTTTTAAATAAAATAAAATAAATATGACTATAAATAAAAAAATTAATGAGAAGAGAGAAATTGGAAGCCATACAATGTGCTACAAAAGAGAGTAAAGAAATGCACAATCTGATGGAGAAAGTAGAATCAAGAGATTTTGTTTTGTTTTATTTATGATTTTTAAAAAGAAGAGCATATTTAAGTGTTGATAGAAATAGTCTAGTAAACAGGGGGAAATGATGCATATAGGAAAGAATAAAGAATTGCTAGAGCGATAGCCTTGAAGAGGCAAAAATAGATGTTGTGAACAAGGGGCACAACTAACTTTAGATAGAGGCAAAGATGCTTTACCCAGGAACCGGCGTGAAAGCAACTTGTGTGAGTGCAGGAATAGGGAGGTAAATGGGGGGTAGGCACCTATACATTCCCCTCTGCTTCAGTCTTCTCAATGAAGTAAAATGTGAGAATGATAATGGGAAAGCAAAGAAGGTGAGGAAGAGTCCTCTTGGGTGAGCAGAGGAAAAAGGAACCAGGGACATATAGCTCAATGGCCTAGTCATTCCAAGAACCACTCAAGGTCTATCATCATGAGGTTAAGGTGAGATCAGACAGCATGGTGGTGTATTTTTCTCTAGAGCTTCTCAGTTGCATGGGCACAGACTTGGAAAGACAAAGAGAGTCTATTGAGGATCGTGGCTTTGCCAGTACCAAGGAAAAAGAAACCAGAGACGGGTAAGGGATTTTGGTTAAATAAACAAGAGTGATTACGATGATGGACCCTGAAGCTGAAGCCTAAAACTAAAATAAATCAAAAGCCATCTGCCCTTCCGTTTTTGTCTCACCTTAGGTTTTGAAAAGTAAGATCTTATTTTTTACAACTCCCTACAGCAACTAGACCTGTACCCATTATGACTATTCAATATATGCCAATGGTTTAGTCACTTCAGGTGTGAAAATGTAGCAGGCTCTCCAATCTTTAGTGATTCTTCCAGAGATAAGCCCACTGGATTTGACAGATGGCCCATAATTTTTATATTTGAAGTACTAAATCTCTCAACATACTCAGCATCAAATTTTCAGGTTTAGGTGATGATGCATTTGGTAGCACCTGTGCTTCAAAATATGTCATCCAGAAGTTTCTATTTTCTCCTCCTCCCCACACATTCATTACCTTAACCAGATGCTCCCAATTTCCTGCTTCCTCAGAGCACGGTCTGGCCATCCTGGTATGGAATCCCATTTCGCCAGGTCTTACATAAGAGCTCTGGTCCAGGAGCATGGAGGTGCCATCTGTCACTTCTTAGAGATCACTTGATTTCTAACTGCTGCTTCAGAAACATTTGAAAGAAAAATTAATTTTCTGCAGTCTCTTTGAATGTTTCATCTTGGACCTGCTCAATTATTGCTGCATGTGATTTGAGTTTACCTACCTAGTCACAACTGCTGGCACTCATATTGCTGCACCTGTGTTCTAAATCATAGGTGCCAATGCTACCAATCTTGTCTCAGACATAAAGCACTATGACATTCTTATCCCAGGTCAATCAACATTGATGTGATGATACAAGAGCTAAAGTTATTCAGATTCCCATTTCACTATACTTAAGAAAATAATATTTTTTTTAATTTTTATTTTAAATATATGGGGTACGATTCAGGGTTAGGTATACAAATGTTCATTATGCAGGTACCCTTGTTAATGAGGTGTGCCGCCCCCTTCCCTGGCAGTTTCCCACTACTGCCAATACCTTTCCCCACCATCCCCTGGCAGTTTCCCACTACTGCCAATCCCTTTCTTATAGTATTACAATAGTTGTTCAAGTTCCACTCATGAGTGAGAACATGTGATACTCAGTTTTTTGTTTCTGTGATAGATCACTCAGTATTATAGACTCTAAGTCTATCCAAGTTGCTGCAAAGTTCATACTTCTATCCTTCTTTATGGCTGCATAATATTCCATCGTATATATGTACCACTTTTTTTTTTATCCAGTCCTCTTTCGATGAGCAGTATGGTTGGTTCCATGTTTTTGCTATTGAGAATAACGCTGCAATAAACATTGATATGCAGGTATCTTTTTCACAGAGTGATTTGAGCTCCTCCGAGTATATTCCCAGTAGAGGGATTGTGGGGTCATATGAGAGGCTGATTTTTAGATCTTTTAGGAATCACCACACTGTTTTCCACAGAGACTATACTAGTTTACAGTCCTACCAACAGTGTAGAAGTGTTCCCTTTTCACCACATCCTCTCCAGCATCTGGTGTTTTTTGAGTTATTGATGATGGCCATCCTGACTGGAGTTAGGTAGTATCTCAGTGTGGTTTTAACCTAAAAAATAATATTTTAAAGTATGTATCACTATAAGGTACAGGTCTTCAAATTGCTAACCTGTGGATAAGTCATACTGTCAATGATTCAAATAAGAATGTACATCCAAAATAGATGTCCCATCACTTAACCCAATTTGTATTTCTCTTGGGCACAGAATCAGTGTTTCAGCAAATTATTTTTAACCTTATTTCCTTTTGACTTCTACTTTTAAAACCGAAATACTGTCTACTCTGAATTTTAAAAGATGGATATAGACATAATCACATCATGAAATGCAGCAAATAATTTCATTTAAAGGCAAGTGTTCTATTTTGTGCAAGACAATTCTGAACTAATAACACAATAACAGTAACTGGTGTGAATAATTTTTTTAATGTTACCAAATACACTGTGCTAGACACTGAGGATACAGAGGTAAAGGAAATAGACACAGTTCCTGTCCACAAGGTTTTACAGTCAAGAAGGAAAGACAAACATGTAATGACAAAGGAGCTATATGCATTTATAAGTCAAAATTATGCAAAGATCTCCTGGGCTTTGAAGAATGCATTATTGTCAATAATTTTTCTTCTAAAGTAAAAAATATATATATGCCACCAAATAGAAATAAAAGTCCTGGTAATTGACTCATTGGGCTGTTGCTCTGCCTGTGGACATACAAATCCCCAAAATTAACATAAGCCTTGTCTCAAACACCTTGATTTTCCTGGATTGACATCAAAGGATATTTTTTTACAATACTGACCTAATGTTTCCTTTTCTAATTACTTCTTCCTAAGCATCTTCACTTATCAATGCCTGGCAAAGTGCTTTATTTATGCCAAAAATGAAACTACCAATTTTGACACAGACAGTGATTAGGCATTCAGAATAGTCCTTCCCATACAGAAATGTGGACATAAATGGAAGCTATTCATACAATTTACCTAGGGTTTACTTATACCACTAGTAGCTGGTTATCTATTTGTACATTTGCAGGTTTCATCAAGGCTCCTCCTTTTCTGTCATCAATCAATCTTGGCATTTCTTAAATTGAAAAGGAAATCACCAGCTTCAATGGTCAGAAACAAGCTTTATATGCAAATAGAGGAGCTCTTCCACTTTCAAACCACCCTGACCCACAGTTTTGTTTAGTGTCCTGGCTCAAATTTAATTTGATTTTTAAAACAATTTAATTTGATTTTTAAAAACAACTGTTGAAAGCCTACAGTGCATAAGACATAAGCTTTAGCAGTTAGTCACCAAGGAAATCCATTTGCAGTTCTGATATACTCACCAGCCCCACAGGGTACAAACTTGAGGACAACAGGAGCCGCTTTCTAGTTTCATCTGTGATTGTACAGAAAGAACAACATCACTGCTCCAGAACCAACTTCCGATAATGGAGATGGATGGAAAAAGTGCCTAAAAGAGTTTGGTATCTTCTTGTGATTATAATACATACTTTTTCAGATTGATGTTGTGTGCTCAAAAAGAGATTAAAGTTTTCATCTAGATTAACTCCTACGTGGAAAGAAATACAGATGCCATATGAGTAGCCACAAGAAAAGAGAAACTTGGGAAAACGTTAAAAAACACAAAGTTATGAATATTTGAAGCCTGTTCATCCCTTGTTTTTAACATGAAAACTGGCACTGTTTCTAGTAGCCAAATTCCTAGTCTATTGATAATGAAACCCCACAGAAAGGTTAGAAAGTCAAGATCAGCGCAGCTTGTGTCTCCCACCTAACACATTCCAGGAGAGGGATTTAGTCATTGCAGAACGCAATGGGAGAAGAAATGCATGTTTTACCACGGTTGACAAATGGATCTTCTAAACTGCTCTATCTCCTCTGAAGCTGGTGTCTGGTAATTAACCCTTCCGTCTGGCAGAGTCTTTTCTACACTTCTAGTCAAGAGGCATTTCACGTTCCTAATAGCTGTGACTTTCAGCAGGCCTCACGCTAATGATACTTTTTGTTTCCATTCCCATTTGCTAAAATGTGTTCCTCTAATTTAGTGACCTGAGCAGGGATATTACAACAAGTGGAAAACAATCATTCAGAATCTCATTAAAATATTTCAGCACAAAATGAGAGTGGCATGCATGAGGAGAATGAAAGCAATGACAAGGAATAATAAAGATTTCAGAGTCATTGCAGCTGCTGTCAGTCTAACTTTAGTCAATTATAGACAGACTCTGGGGAAAAAAATCACCATGGAGCTTAACAACAGTAGAAGCTACCCAAACGAAATGTGAAAATAACCTTGTACTATCCTGACTAAATGCTCTACCAGGAAATAATCTTTAAAGAAATCTGTCCCCATCTTTATAAATTCAAATGCTAGTCACATGAAAATTAGAATTCTGGCTTGTGCTAGAAAGCATTCTGATACAGGCTTACAGGCACAGCATCCCTGGAAATGCGTCCACCTGGAGCTGAAGTGCACCCATGCTTTTGGTACTTATTGAGGCTGACTGCTTTCTAGTGAGATTAACCAAGCTAAGCATCAAGAGACGGGTTTTCATAGCAGATAAAGCATTTACCTGTTGTTTGACCTTAATTCAAGCAGTCACCCTACAGGTACTTCAACGTTCCCATCCATAAAGGAGTGGTTAACCACTTAAATGCTGGGAAGCTATTAAGAGATAATACATTCTTTAAAGACAGTCATCCATCCTTAAGATCTCAGGTCAACTGTCATGTCTTCAAAAAAGACTTCCCTGATTACCAGTCTTCACGCACCCTGTCCCAGCCCACTTCCACTCTTATAGCATCACCTCCTGTCCATCATAGCATGTAGCATGGTTTGTATTTGCCTACTGTGTTCTCCTAGTGTCTATTACACAAAGGCAGAGACTATACTCTGTGTTCACTGTTCTTTCCTAACCACATTCCCAACACAATGTTTGGCATATTAGTAGGTCGTCAACAAATAGCAAGTTAAATAATTTTATTAACTTTAGAGCTGGATAAAAGGATACAGGTTGAATATCCTTTATCTGAAATGCTTGGGACCAGAAGTGTTTCAGGTTTCAGATTTTTTCTTTAAGATTTTGGAATATTTACATTAAAAATAATTGATTGAGCATTGTAACATGGCAACCTCAAATCTGAGAGGGTGTACGTGTAATATTTACCTATTCCAAAGAAATCATCCGGAGGACCAGCAGAGAGAGACATTGGGTTATTAGAACTTACAGGAGGCACTGATGGTAGTTGGCAGGTGAAAAACTTTGTGCCTCTGGACACTACAGCAAGTAGTTTTATAATCAAGCAAGTTAATTATTCAAATTACCAAACAGTGTTTACAGTTGCATTGATTAAGAATGACTCCTACATTGCTTTCAGCATTGCTCCATCTCCTACAGCCCATGACTCATTACTGGGAATATGCATATCCTGCAGAGACCAGCCTTGGCCTGGAGGCTGCTCCCTGAGGGAGGGGACAGAAAGAAGCCAAGTCTATCTCCAGACAATACCTCACAAGCATCCAAATCTAAATATGTGAAATCTGAAATGCTTCAATGAGCATTTCCTTTGAGCATTATGTCAGCATTCAAAAAGTTTCAGATTTTGGAGCATTCTGGATTTTGGATTTTTTGATCTGGGGTGCTTAATCTTTATTTAGAGGCCTGATAAACATATGATAGAAGAACCAATTATTCCTTTATTTTCTCCTGGGAGAAAATGGCCAAAATTCATCAAGACATTGCCCAAAGCCCAAAGTCAACCCAACCCCATCATTCTGGCCTCATGCTGAGCAGTGTCTCATTGGGGGTTCCCATGCTGACACCGCCTGTCCTGCATCCTTCAGGACTTATTACTTTCCTTATAAAACAAAGCTCATGAATTTTAATAATAAAAAGACCTTCGTTTGCTTATTCCAAATTAGAAAATGATCTGCTCTAGTTCACTCATACAATTCTGTCTTCACAATTTTTATTTGTACATTACACTTATCCATTTCTGTTCCTCTCTTCTGCTCCTATAATAAACACACACAAGTATAGTTTTTAAACCAGGAGGTGATTAATAGGTAATGCACACAAAAGGACTGTGTTATTGTAAACGACAATATTACAATTTAGTGAGGACGAAATTCTTATTTTTTCTTTACTTTGTCAAATTTCCAACTAAGAAACCTGGGGAGACAGTTGTTATTTTTAATAATCTCCTCCTATGTAATGTAGTTTACTTTGACTCTGGCATAACATCACATAATAAATAAGGAAGGAAAACCAAAGTATTTTATGACCCTGTAGAGCTGTCTCTTGGGGACTCCCAGACACCAGGCACCTTTCCAGACACGTACCTCGTCTCTGGGAAGTCTGTCACCTATGAGGCTTCATCTACATATCAAGAAATTTGACACCTGTGTCATTCCTCAAGCCACCCTTTACTGCTTTCAAAATTCCTTAGATTACTCTTGCTATTAATTGGCAATCAATAAATCTTTGAATCCTGAAAGACCCCACTTGGAGATGGTCCATCTCTCCAAGCTGAACCAATGTAAATCTCATATGTTTTAATATATGGTTTCTTGTAACTTCTTTCTGTCCTCCTAAAATGTATATAACCAAGCCGCAATTTAACCAAGATGGGCACACATTCTCAGGACCTCCCAGGGATGGGTACCACAGGCTAAAGTTCACTCACATTTGTCTTAGAATAAACCATCTTAAATATTTTGCAGAGTTTGGCATCTGTCATCAACAATGGAAAATTTTTATTTATTCAGCTATACATATACAGACAATACATTTCTCAGTTAATTCAAAAATGAGAAGATAATATCCATTTTATAAAATTGTTTGTGCTGGATAAATAAAACTATTCACATCATCAGTTGGTCATTTTCCAGCAAATGTCATCAGCTTGATATTTCTTCAAACTCTTGAAACAGAATGATTATTTTGGCATTACCTAGAATAAAAATGATTTTTTTATCCAAACAACTTGTCTATGGCACAGTTGTTTAATTTTTTATTTTTTTAGTCAGTTATTTTTACTCTGGCAAAACCTCTTTTAGTGGCCATCTATGAACAGGGGCCCTCAAATTGTGAATTACTGGTCATTCCTTTAGTCATTCATTCAGTTCACCTTCATTGACTATCTGTCTTATATCAAGAATAGCACTAATATTCTGCAGACTCTGAGAACCTCTTCAGGGAAACAGAGAATCTTAAAGCATCCCTAACTTTATCCATTTAGTATAAAAGCTGAGTGCTTCCACATTATCTAGCCTAAAGCCTACCTTTTTCCTAATATCTGAATAAAATAGGACAAACTTCCTATGAGCAGAAAATCCAGTCACTTTACAAACATTTCTGGGGATTTTCTGGGAGTATGTCCATGTCTTAGTTGACTCTTGCTTTCTCTAAAGCCAAAAGGTTGCCCCATTCTCCCTGATCATCCCTGAATGTATCTCTGCTTTTCCATGGCTTGTCTGCTTCTGCATTCCCCAAGGTGACTGACACACTAAGTAGGCTTTCAACTGTTACACTAGTTAGCTTTACTGAAATCTGAGGATAGCCTATGGGACTGATAATGCAGAAAAGGAAAACAAAACTCAGAATCAATACTACTGCTCATGGAAGCCAGAGTGGTACCTCAGTCTTTAAGCCCATCCCCAAGCTTCAGTCAGGTGCCCCCCTCACATCTGCCACCACCAGTGAGGACTGAATAATCAGTTAACATCTTGAGAAGCCATCAAACCGGGGAAGGAAATGACTTCCTTGTGATCCTCCTTGTCCTCATCCCTTCCCTTCAGGCCACGCTTAGGCTTTGCCTTCTCATAACCTATGAACTGTTTCCTCAAAAGAGGTATATGTCTTCTTCTAGGACGAATTCTGACACAATTCTTAAAATGTAGGACATTGACAGTCAATATTTTGCTACAATAGCTATGGTTCTTTTCTCCCTGTACTCTCTACATTTATCAGATTTTACAACACTTTTGTTCAAACAAAGGATTCTTCATCCTAAAAAACAATAATACAATTTGAATAATTCAGTGGGAGTCATTGGAGGTTTTAGAACAGAAAATGACTGAAACTACACTCAGGGAAGCCTGACCTGCACAAGGGGCCTTAACCTGAAAAAGTTTGCTTTTGATACAGCATAATATCTTCATTCCTGGATGTTTTACGTTATCTCCTACTAATACTCTCCACACTTTTCAAAAGAGTAGGGGGGCCCATTTTTAGTGGGTTTATTCAAGTCACAGTATTACCTGAAGGACATATATGCAATAAACACTGAACACTGGCCTAAATCAAAGATTTGTTTCTTAAACAGAATTCTGTATCAAATAAAACAGAAAATATTGATTTCTGCTTCTTTCCTAGAGATCTCCTTCCAGACAGCCACTTAGCCCTCATTAATAATGGGGAAAGACTCTCTTAAGGAGATGTGGTTTTATTCATCTGTCATAGTATTTCCTGTAAGCCTCTCTCATTATCACTCTGCCTATACATGAGAAATCTAACAGAAAAGGGGCAAGCTGCACTTCTGCACAGAACTTCACACGGTTTCAGTGGATTGAAACCCTGAAAACACTCCTGAATATTGATACATGGGGCCTCCTGTGCACCCTTAGTGGGGTCACCTCGAGGAGTGGCAGCTCAAATGAGGGCACTCTAGGGCAGTAGGTGTTACTAAAGGCAGCTTTAAAGGCAGTGAAGACTCTGTCAATGGTTTCCCAATAAGGAGGGGAAGGAAAGCTCAGATAGCACCTAAGAACTTGCTCATCCACAAATGGGAAATAAACCAGGGGATGGGTGTCTGCAGGGGAGGTAGTAGGCAGGGAAGCATTTGTAGATTGAAGTCCTACATTAACAAGGGAAATGAGAAACACCGACTGTACCCACAAGAGGAAAAATCCAGAGGAAGCCCCTCTCCAGAAATGTGCTCACCTCATACCAGCTACATACATTTCATTCCTGACACCCCAACAGTTATGCTTTGTCTTCAGTAGATAAATAAATGGTGACAGAATTCTTTACATATATTGTCTATTATCTTGAAGACCATGAATGGCCTCTGACCCCCATGAAATAAATTCAATCCCTTTTGCCTTTTTTAAAGTCAAAGTCACTTCTCTGGAATGAAATTAAACATTCCTGGCCCCAGAGTCCGGCCACTGAAGGGCAGCAGACTAGAATAAGGCTTCCTGGGAATTTTCTTGTTATACCCTGTAAAGACAGAAAGACAGAATAGAGCAGAATGTGCCTAAAATAAACCCATTTGGCAATATCTCTTTTTAAAAGAAAACAACCACTTGATTCAACTTGTGCAAATAAGAAAACAGAAGGACTGATGACCTTTCCGTCATTTGAGTCATCCATGAATTAAACAGTAAGTTAGGAGAATATGTTATATGACAGGCAGTATGAGTTGAACTTTTGTACCCACAGGGTATACTTGTTTCATCACAGATGATTTTAGCTGAACCTCTCTGAAAGAAAAATAATGTAAATTCACACTTCAACACTGAAAACATGTTTGATGTTGAGTCAACCAACCTGCCAAGACAGAATAAACGTGATGATGATGATGATGGCACCCTTACTCTGTGCCAGGTATTTTTCTAACACTTTTTTAAAACTACCTCATTTAATTTAATCAACAATCCTTGGAAATAAGTACTGTTACGATTTCCATTTTACAGATAAGAAAAATAAGACATGGAAAAGTTTTTAAAACTTATCCGGGTACTGTAGTAAACTGTGGAGCGAGACTTCAAGCCCAGAAATCCTGTGTTAAGGTTAGCAACATACCAATACCTGAATCAAAAATAAAAAGTTTACTACATTGACATTGTTGATTTTTCAGAATTTTGAAGTTGCTTCACTTGACTGAATTGTTTTATTTTCACGTAAGCAACTTTGTCATAATGAACATAGTCAAAACAAAAATTAAATAGATTTTGCAAATTGATTCATTTTTCATTTCTTGATTGCTGAAGTTCAGTTAAATAATGGAGCATATAAGATTCAACCACCTGTATTCTATATAACACAGTTCAGTATTTATTGGTATAAGATCCATGCTATGAAAAACCCCATTTTCCAAAATAAGGAACCATGATATAGGTTTGAATTAGATGCATATCAAATCTTTAGGGAAAATGCTTTTTTTTTTACTTCCTTGTTGATAATTAAATCTCAATAGGACAAGGTATCATTTTTCTTTTTATTTCAATAGCCTTAGGGATAAAAAATTGCTTTGGTTACATGGAAGCATTGTATAGCAGCAAAGAAGTCTAGGCTTTAAGCGTACTCACCACCCCCACCTGTGCAAATTGTACCCAATAGGTGATGTTTCATCCCTCTGCACCTTCCCACCCTCTCCCTTCTGAGTCTCCATTGTCCATTATATCATTCTATAGACTATAGAAGTCCCTCTATTCAGAGGGGTTGGCATTGGTAATAGGGATGGGCCCAAAGCACAACCAACTATGCGTTTTTGGAGGTACTACTGTCTCTTATTGCTATTCCCAGTATCTACAAATCTTAAGTTTTCAAAAAATGTTGGTTGGATTTAGTTGACTTGAAATATGAACACGAAAGCTAATAAATTGAACACGAAAGCTAATAAATTGAAAAAGTTCTTCATGCTTCCAAACTTGACTAGTTACCAGAAACGCCCTGTGATGATTGCTTGTTCTAGAGAAGCTTTCTATTTTTAACTACAGAAAGAGAAAGAGACGTAAATGGGATGGGATGGGATGGGAAGGGAAAGAGAATGAGGTTGGGTGGGTGGTTGTGGAATCCTGGACAGGTGATAGACACAAAAAGAGCTAAGCAGAGCAGAGAACAATGAGAACATGGGGAGATGCATACACCCTGGAGGAGGTGTCACCAACAAGTCTGTGCCAGATGTGACGCTCTTCCATTCCTACTCAGGTTTCATCCTGGGCTATAGCAGAAGGGGGAATTATCAGCTATTTCCTAGATATTACAGCATGGTCCTTTCATTTATACTCTGCTCCCATCTAGAGATGTCTATGATGTCTTATCAGCTGAGCTCTAAAAGCATGGGTTTAAACTTTCCACTTAATTCATGTGTTATTTTTTTTTTTAAGATATGGGGTACAATTAGGATTAGGTATATAAGTGGTCGACTTACAGGTAAAGTTTGGGCCTTCCTTTGGTCTCCACTTTGCCTGGTTTGAGATCAGGTACCGTTACTGATGTTGTGTCCCCCCTACCATCCACCCCAGCAGTATCCACTACTGCCAATCACTTTCTTATAGTATTATAATAAATGTTCAGGGTCCACTTAAGAGTGACAACATGTGGATCCTGTTCTTTATTTCTGTGATAGATCAAATGAGTATGATAGACTCTAATCCATCCAAGTTGTTGCAAAGTCCATATGTTTGTCCTTCTTTATGGCTGTGTAATATTCCATTGTGTATATATAACTTTTTTAAAAATCTTGTCCAGTTTCACTGGGCAGCACAGTTGGTTCTATGTTTTTGCTATTGTGAATAATGCTGCAATATTAGTAATCTTTTTTGTAGGTATCTTTTTTGTAGAATGATGTGAGTTCCTCTGCATGTATTCCCAGTAGGGGGAGTGCTGGGTCATATGGAAGGTGACTGTCTAGTTAGTTAGAAATCATCATGCTGATTTCCAAAGAGGTTGCACTAGTTTGCATTCCCAAGAGCAGTGTAGAAGTGTTTCTTTTGCTGCGCATCCTGACCAACATCTGTTGCTGTTTGTTTTATTAATGACTGGGGTTAGGTGGTATCTCATTGTGGTTTTGATTTGCATTTCTCTGATGATTAGTGAGGCTGAGCACTTTTTCATGTGTCTATTGACTGCCCAAAGAAGATTAAACCAGACCCTTACCTACTACCAAACAAAAATCAACTCAAAATGGATCCAAGACCTGAACGTAAAATCTCACTTCTTTTGAGAAGTGTCTATTCATGTCTTTTGCCCATGTTTCAATGTTTGGTTTTTTTGTTGTTGTTGTTTTGGCATGTTTGCGTTCCTTTTAGATACAGGATGTTAGGCTTTTGTAAGATATACAATTGGCAAATATTTTTTCCCATTCTGTGTGCTGTCTCCCCACTTTCTTGATGGTCTCTTTTGCTTTGGAGAAGCTTTTCAGTTAGATGAAGTCCAACTTGTCTATCTTATCTCTTATGGCATGGGCACTTAGGGTTTCGATCAGGAATTGGTTACCAGTTCCAATTTCCATAAGGATGTCTCCCACATTTTCTAAGGTTCTTATAGTTTGAGGTTTTACGCTCAGGTCTTGGATCCATTTAGAGTTGATTTTTGTGTATGATGATAGGTAGGGGTCCTGGTTCAATCTGCTACATGTGGTTAGCCAGTTTTCCAAAAACTATTTACAGAATAGGGTCTCCTCTCCCCAGTGGTTGTTGTTGGAGGCTTTGTCAGAGATAAGTTGGTTGAGAAATTGAGGTTTTGCTTCTGGAATCTCTATCCTGTTTCATTGGTCCATATGCGTATTCTTGTACCAATACCAGGCTGTTTGATTATTGTAGCCTTATAGTAAAGTTTAAAGTCTGGAAATGTGATACATCCCACTTTGTTGTTTTTTGTTTGCTTTGTTTTTTTAACTGAGGATTTTTTTGGCTATTCATGGTCATTTATGTTTCTATATGAATTTCTGTATTATCATTTCCAGGCTTAAGAAGACTGATATTGGTAATTTAATGGGTATTGTTTTGAATCTGTAGATTGCCTATGGTAGGTTGGACATCTTTAAAATGTTGATTCTTCCAGTCCATGAGCATGAAATATTTTTCCATTTGTTTATGTCTTCTTGGATTTCTTTGAGGAGTGCTTTGTAGTTTTCATTGTAAGGGTCTTTCACTTCTCTGGTTAGAAAGATGCCAAAGTATTTTGTTGTTGTTGTTGTTGCTATTGTGAATGGGATTGTGCTTTTTATTTGCTTCTCTGCCCGCTTGTCATTGGTATATAAGAAGGCAACTGTCTTTTGCACATCTGAGGGTTTGCCAAAGTCCTTTATTAATGAAAGCAAGTTTTTGACAGATTCTCTTGGATTTTTGAGGAATAAGATCATGTCATCAGCAAAGAGGGATAACTTAACTTTCTCTTTTCCTATTTGGATACCCCTGACTTCCTTCTCTTGTCTAATTGCTCTAGCTAGGACTTCCAACACAATGTTGAACAAGAGGGGTGAGAGTGGGCAGCCTTGTCTTGTTACAGTCTTCAGGGAAAATGTCTACAGTTTCTGTCCATTTAGCAATATGCTGGCTGTGGGCTTATTGTAGATGGCACTTATCTATTTTGAGGTATATTCCCTCTATGCCTAGGTGTTTGAGGGTTTTTATCAAGAAGGGACCCTAAATTTTATCAAAAGCTTTTTCTGCATCTATTGATATAATTATGTGTGTTTTTTTTTTTAACATCTGTTGATGTATTTAATTATATTTATGGTTGCAGACGTTGAACCAGCCCTGCATTCTAGGGATGAAGTCTACTTTGTCACGGTGGATGATTTTTGAGATGGGTTGTTGGATCCAATTTGCTAGAATCTTGTTGAGAATTGTTACACCTATGTTCATTAGGGATATTGGCCTGTAGTTTCATTGGATCACTACCTGGTTTGGGTATCAGTGTGATGTTAGCTTTATAAAATGATTTGGGGAGAATTTCATCTTTCTCAATTGTCTGGAATACTTTCAATAAGATAGGTATCAGCTCCTCCTTGTACATTTTGTAGAATTCTGCTGGAAATTCATCTGTTCCGGGGGTTTTTGTTTTGTTTTGTTTTGTTTTTGGTAGGTAGTTTTCTTATGACAGAGTCGATTTTCTGGGTTGTTATTGTTCTATTTAGTGTCTCAATGTCTTCTTGTTTCAACCTTGGGAAGTTGTGTGATTTCAGAAAGTCCTCCATTTCATTTAGGTTATCAAGTTTATTTCCATATAGGTGTGCATAGTAATCTCTGATAATCTTTTAATTTCTTCAGGGTCAGTTGTGATTTGATCTTTTACATTTCTGATTGTGTTTATTTGGACTTTTTCCTCTCTTCTCTTGGTCATTCTGGCTAGTGGTCCATCAATATTATTTATTCTTTCAAAGAACCAGCTTTTTGTTTGTTTATTTTTTTAATGATATATTTGTTTTCTGGTGAGATGGGGAAAGTTTTCTTCAATAACCTCCTGGAATACTTGCTCAAGGTACTGTCCATTTCCCATTCTTCTTCTGGGATACCAATCAGGCATAGGTTCAGCCTCTTGATATAAATCGCACATCACTTGTGGTCTTTGTTCTTTCTTTCTGAGTTTTCTTTCTATGTTTTTTACAGATCAGGTTAATTCCATATTTTGATCTTCAAGTTCTGAGGTTCTTTATTCTGCTTGATTTAATTCTGTTTTCCATGCTTGTCATCTTGTTATTTATTTCCTGGATGAAAAATTTGGGGGGGGGGGGAACACACAAATAAAAGTAATTTATTTATATTTTATAAGTAGATTAAAGGAAAACAAATATATAAATAAAAAAAAAAAAAAAAAAAAAAATTGTTA
>CAUYQG010223700.1:0-11734 GCA_963574415.1 Tarsius wallacei | reverse complement strand
GCTTTGCAGAAGCTCGTTAATTTGATGAAGTCCCACATGTCGATTTTATTTCTTAAGGTATTGGCCTTTAGGGTTCTGAATAGGAATTGGTTCCCAGTTCCAATTTCCATAAGGGTGTCTCCTGCGTTTTCGAAGATTCTTGTAGTTTGAGGTTTTACGTTCAGGTCTTTGATCCATTTAGAGTTAATTTTTGTGTATGGTGATAGGTAGGGGTCCTGTTTCAATCTTCTGCATGTGGTCAGCCAGTTTTCCCAGCACCATTTACTGAATAGGTTCTCCTCTCCCTAGTGGTTGTGGTTGGAGGCTTTGTCAGAGATGAGTTGGTTGAGGAATTGAGGCATTGCTTCCGGAATCTCTATCCTGTTCCATTGGTTTATATGCCTGTTCTTGTACCAATACCAGGCTGTTCTGATTACTGTAGCCTTATAGTAAAGTTTGGAATAGACACTTCTCAAAAGAAGATATACAGGCAGCCAACAGACACATGAAAAAGTGCTCAGTCTCACTCATCATCAGAGAAATGCATATCAAAACTTCATTGAGATCCCACCTAATCCCTGTAAGAATGGCCATCATTAATAAAATAAACAACAACAGATGCTAGTGAGGATGTGGAGAAAAAGGAACGCTTCTACACTGCTGGTGGGAATGCAAACTGGTGCAGCCTCTTTGGAAGACAGTGTGGCAATTCCTGAAAGAACTAGAAATTGACCTTCCATGTGACCCTGCAATTCCCCTATTGGGAATATACCCGGAGGAACTCAAATCACTCTACAAAAAAGATACCTGCACATGTATGTTTGTTTCAGCTCTATTCACAATAACAAAAACATGGAACCAACCATGTTGCCCATTGAAACTGGACTGAATTTAAAGAATGTGGTACATTTACACAATGGAATATTATGCAGGCATAAATAAGGACAAATATATAGACTTTGCAACAACATGGATGGTTTTGGAGTCGATCATACTCAGTGATTTATCACAGAAACAAAGAACAGAGTTCCATATGTTCTCACTCATAAATGGACCTTGAACAATTATAATGCTATAAGAAAGCGATTGGCAGTAGTGGGAAACTGTGGGGCGGGGGGGATTGGCAGTTGAGGGAAACTGCTAGGGGAGGGAAGGGCATACCTCATCAACAAGGGTACCTGCATCATCAATGTTTATATACCTAACCCTGAAATGTACCCCACATCTTTATAATAAATTTTTTTTAATAGGAAAAAAAACCCCCACAAATCTGTTAACTTTTAACTTATGCTTGCAACTTTGCAGGACTCAGGTCTTTTCCAAAGTTTTGACCCTGTGGCCCTATCTTAATCTTATATAGACAGTTTGGGGAGGGAAGGAGGAAGGAGAGAGGGAGGGGAGGGAGGGAGGGAACATGGAAGGAAGGAGGGAGGGAGGATGGAAGGAAAGATGTCCAGTAGAACTCCCCTCCACCTTCATTTAATCTTATTCTTTAGCTTTTCTTTCCTTATCTAAATTCTTCCATACATATTTTCCAAAGAAGCACCCTTAACTACGACCCTATAGTAGATGTCATGGTGACCCTCCTAGACCCTTTCCCTGCTGCTGGGCATGTGGGCTGCTGACACATCCTGGCTGCTTTCCTCTTCCTCCACTTCTCAGCAGAATCGCCCTTGACTGAGAAGAGCTGCCCTAGTGGGAAGTTATGGAAATCATGAGCCCTTTCCCCCAGGAGGAGGGGGCGGCTCCAGCCAGTGACTTACTGTTACAGGGATACAAGAGCTGGCTCATGTCCCCGGATCCCTGCCCTGTGCTTCCCTCCCTCTCTTGCAGGTTTTTCCTGAGACCAATGCCACAATAAATCACAAGCAGACACGTTCCAGTCTCAGACTCTGCTTCTAGACATCCGGGCCTTAGGCACAGCTTTGCTGCCATTATCATCATTGTACCCTCTCTCCTTCTATTCTGAGCCTGCTAGTCCAATAGGTCTCAGTTACTGCTTCCTAAGCAGACAGACAGGGAGACGCTGGAGCCTCACGACTAGTGCCAGGGAGACAGATTTTAAACACAGTAACCATGCAAAGGAATGCAGGGCTGTGAGTGTGATAAGCCTCGTGGAGGGCAGGTGTGCACTGCTGTGTAAGGAGATTTGATCTGGCTGGGAGGTCGGGTAAGGCTTCTCTGCAGAAACGATGTTGAGCTATGACTGAAAAAATGAATCAAAGTGTAAAATGATAAGAGAGCAGTAATCTCAGTAGACAGACCACACACAGGAGGGAATGGGGAGACTATAAGAGGCCGACGTGAGGCCAGTGTGATGGGGGCAGAGAAATCAAAGGCTGGCAGCACTGAGGCTGTGGGAAAGGGTGGGGACTGGAGCGGCTTTTGAGGGAATCTGGTCTGTATCCCAAAACAAAAGGAAGCATTGAAAGGTTTTATGCCCACTGAGGGGGTAAACTGACAAGATCAGTTTGTGTTTTGAAGGATTTTTCTGCCTGCAATGTGGAGAATGGATTTGAGAGGGGCCCATTGGGTATAAGCCAGCGAGGAGGGAGGAGAGAGAGCTTGGCCGGAGTGGGACAGAGGGGATGGCAGTGGAGAGAGGTGGGCAGATTTGGGAGATCTTTAGAAATAATGCCAACAAGATGTGGTGATGGATTTTATGGGGGAAAAGAGGGGAGGAGAGTTGTCAAAGGCGACACCTGAGTTCCCAGTTCTCATAACTGGAGGGATTGTAGGAAATGCTGGCAGGCACTAGGACAGGTTCTGACTCAAGCCTCTGCCTCCCTCTGGGGCCAAGACTGTTCTCCACAGTGTTATTTATACATTTTCACTCAGTAAACTTGTTTTGCATTGTTTACCAACCAGTTGTCTTGGGTAACAAATGGTTGTCTTCCATGATTGGCTGTGTATACTCAGTCTGGGTCAGAGTGAGACAGTGGAGTCGTGAGGAGAAGGGAAATGGCCAAGCTGTGGGAAGAGGGGCAACGGCAGGCAAGTGGGGATGACATCCTGGGAGAAGAGAGTGGCTGTGTCCCTCTTGTATTTGGAACAAGTTTCACCTCTGCCAGTCCTGGTTTATACTCACTCACATCTGGCTTTTGTAAAAAGTACAAATCTTGACTCTAAAATATTCAAATGCCTTTTGTCATTTGGAGGAAAATTTTCTTTAACTCTAAAGAAGTCCTCTGTAGAGAAAGAAATAGCCACCTAAGTCTAGTGATTCAACTAGCTTAGTTAGACCAGACTAGAAAGACCCTGCCTAGAAGAATAACTGGTACGATCTGCTTCATCAACTTGGAAATATCTCTTTAATGTGTTGATGAATTTTCTGAGCCCAAACTTGATTTCTTGAGCAGAAATCCGGTCATTTCTTAAAACCCCAACTTAATTTTTATGAGTAGAATATCCAGTTTTCTCTTTTGGGCCATCCTCCCCAGGTTTTCCAAAAACCCTTTCCCCAGCCATTTCACAGCAGCAGCCTGCTTATGGACTTCGAAGCTCCCATCTTCTCTCGAATCCATTCTGTTGAGAGTACCCAGTGAGCTGACCAAGTCAAACTGTTGCTTAAAACCTTTCAGGGCTTTTATTGCTCTTAGATCAAAGAGCAAGCTCCTAACCATGCCTTGGAGGCTTGCATGAGGTGGCCCCTGCCCATTTGTCCAGTCCATGCCCTCCCCCTTCTCCATCTGTGTTCTACCAACTGGTCTTTTTTCATTTTTCTCAACTACATGAAGCTTTGTAATGCCTCAAGGCCTTTGTAATTGTTGGACCCTCAGCCTTGCATTCTCCTTCCCCCGTTCTTTGCCTCATCATTTAGATCTCGATATCTAGAGAGGGTTTCACTGATTATGCCATCCAAAATTTTTTCTGTCTGTGCCTCTACACCACCACCTCTACGGCTCTTATTATTCTCCACGTCTAGCCCGGTATAAAATGGACAGTGGACTTACTGTATTTTCTAGTTCTCTCTACCGACATTTGCTATTGGGTCAAATGGCTGGACTCCTCTTTCACTCAAGTGAGTTCTCCTCTGGGACCTTCAGTGTTTTGAAAACTCTGTGAACCTTAGTTGAGACCATCCCAATTCATCAGAGGATTCAAAATAAAATGGGGTTGAAGTTGGGGGCCTCCATCCCTTCCCTCCTTGAGGGTACATGCTCTTACTTCATAGCAGCTGCAAAGGCGTCAAGTGTCTCAAATATGGCCCATTCTAATTCACACCCAAAGAATTAGAATTATTATTCTAAAGTGATTTATTCATTCATTCATTCGATTTATAGTTATTTCTCTCACCTCAAATAGTGTTTAAGAACTTGATTTTAATGTTGGGTGATTTTAGGCCAGGCACAGTGGCTCATGCCTGTAATCGCAGTGCTTTTGGAGGCCAAGGCAGGAGGATTCCTTGAGGCCAAGAACTCGAGATCAGCTTGGGCAACATAGTGAGACCTCATCTCTACAAAAAAATCAAAAAATTAGCCGAATGTGGTGGTGAGCGCCTCTAGTCCCAGCTACACAGATGGCTGAAGCAGGAGGATCACTTGAGCCCAAAAGGTCAAGGCTGCAGTGAGCTGTGATTGCACTCTGGCTTGGGTGACATAATGAGACTCTGACTTAAAAAAAAATGTTGGGTGATTCTGCAAATGACTAACTGGGGTTTGACAGGTTTAACAGGTTTGACAGGGGTTTGAGCAGAAGACAGTGATGATGACTTTGACAGTTTCTTATCATCAACTTTTTTGAAAATCTTGTCAAAAGAAAATCAAACTCCAGCACCTTCTCTTGAAAAAAGAAACTGTACGTCATATTATTTTTTTCTTTTACTTTTTTTTTAGTCGAGGTCTTACTCTGTTGCCCAGGCCGGAGTGCAGTGGCATGATCACAGCTCACTGCAACTTTGACCTCCTGGGCTCAGGCAGTTCTTCCAACCTCCCCAGTAACTGAGACTACAGACACATGTCTCTACGCCCAGCTACATTTTTTGTTTTTTGTAGAGTCAAGGTCTTGCTATGTTGCCTAGGCTGGTCTCAAACTCCTGGACTCAAACAGTCTTCTCACCTTGGCCTTCCAAAGTGCTGGGTTCACAGGTGTGAGCCACCATACCTGGCCAGTTGTATTCTTAATAATTCCACATACTTGCATTTGTGTCAGTGGAATTTGTTTGCTTCTAATTCTGTTTATAGCTTTGAAGTTCTCTATTTCCTCCACACATTTTTATGTAAAATATTTGAAGATGTGTCTCCAGAATTTTGTACAAGTTCTTTATGTCTTTTTTTTCCATAACGGAACATGTAATAAACCTTTCTACAGTTAATAAGTATTTGTTTTTGGACAAAGATTAGCTGTATCCAGCATGTATAATAAGTTATATCCTTATTTTAATTGCTTTTTCACCAAAATTGGCCTTAAAGTTTTTTTTAATTGACTGGGAGTGAGACCTCATCTCTACAAAATATCAAAAAATTAGCCAGATGTGGTGGTGCATGCCTGTAGTCCTAGCTACTAGGGAGGCTGAGGCAGGAGGATCGCCTGAGCCCAGGAGGACAAGGCTGCAGCGAGCTGTGGTCATGCCACTGCACTCCAGCATGGGTAACAGACTGAGACTCCGACTCAAAAAAAAAAAAAGTCTTAGGACAGTTAATACTATAGGTTGTCACTGTCGCCTACATCTAGGTGTTGCTCAAATCCTTTTCTAAAAATTAATGTCTTTGGGTAGAATTAGGGAATCTGTAAGCATATGAGTCACCTGAGAAAGATAAGGAAGCAGATAGCCCAAACAAGGAAAAGAGTTTGAAGAGCTGGGGACCCAGGACATCCTAGCTCCCCCAATGACAAGCTGTTGGAGCCTCTGTCGAACCAAAGGATGGGCTGTGTGGTGGGGTATCTGAACTTCGGTGGCATCTCTGTTGCACCAGGCCACGGAGCTCTTGGACCAGTGCATTGATTGCATAAGTAGGTGAACCCTTTTCATGCAAATATCTCTCTTCCCAGCTGAAACACTGGTCATTCATTTATTCAAGAAGAATTGATTAAGCACCAACTGTGTGCCAGAAAACATGCTAAGTACAATCGAGAAGAGCCTGTGGAAGGTGTAGAAGTTACTTTTTAGCAGGAAAACAAATAGGTAAGCAAACAAACAATCAAAACACAAGATAATTACCTGTCATGTTAAGTGCTGTAAAGAAACAGGTGGTGAGATGTGGGAAAGTGAACCGGAGTGTTTTAAAGCAGAAGTCCCCGGCTTTTTTGGCATCAGAGACTGGTTTCATGGAAAACAATTTTTCCACAGACAGCAGGGAGAGGGGATGGTTTGGGGATGATTCAAGTGCATTACATTTATTGTGCAGTTTATTTCCATCATCATCATTATTTTTATTATTGAGTCAGAGTCTTACTCTGTCGCCCAGGCTGGAGTGCAGTGGCATGCTCATGACCACCACAGCCTTGACCTGCTGGGCTCAGGTGACCCTTCTACCTCAGCTTTCCAAGTAACTGCAACTACAGGTGTGTGCCACCACACCTGGCTATTTTTTTTATTTATTGTAGAGAAGAGGTCTCGCCATGTTGCCCAGGCTGGTCTCAAACCCTCAGGCTTAGGTAATCCTCTCGCCTCTGCCTCTCAAAGTGCTGAGATTACAGGTGTGAGCCACCACACCTGGCTATTTCTATTATTATTACATTGTAATATATAATGAAATATATAGCATCAGCTCGACTTTAGATCATCAGGCATTAGATTCTCATAAGGAGCGTGCAACCCAGATCCCTCATATATGCAGTTCCACAAGAGGGTTCACGCTCCTGTGAGAATCTAACGCTGCTGCTGATCTTACAGAAGGTGGAGCTCAGGTGGTAATGTCAGCGATGTGGCGTGGCTGTAAATACAGATGAAGCTTTGCTTGTTTGCCTACCATTCACCATCTGCTGTGTGGCCTGGTTCCTAACAGGCCGCAGGCCACTGTCTGTGGCCTGGGCATTGGGGATCCCTGTTTAGAGTCTCTGAGTAGGTGGCATTTGAGCACTACTTAATGAGGAAGATGAGATCATAGATGGGAAGTGTCTAGCCTCATTAATTTTAGAAAGAGAGTATTCTAGGCAGAGGGGAACAAAACATACTGAATGCCTAGGAGACAGGAAACAGCTTTCTTATAACAAAAATGAGAGTGGCTCAGCTGAAGAACAGTGACTGAGGAAGGACGTTGTATGAGATGAGATCAGTAAATTGGATGGAACCGGACCATGAATGCCTTTATACCAATCAGGTCTCTAGATGGGAGAGAAAAAATAATTTTAGTTATTTTGTTTTTAAAAATTTTCCCCTTCTTTCCCTTTCCTATTCCAGTTATTTTAACAGAGAGGATTTAATGTAAAGGCTTGTTAATTTGGTAACTAAACAGACAAGAAGCATACAGGAAGGTGTCTTGGAGGTAGCAACTTCAGGAAGCAGCCAACATCCCTAATGCAGAGGGAGCAAAGGAAAGAGGAGGGACCCCCTAGAGCTGAAACTCAGACCTCTGAGGAGGGAGGGTTGGTGGGGTGGCGTTGATGTCTCTATGAAAAGGGGCCTCTCTGGGGAAAGGGTACCACCCAGCTGGTATTTCTGTGGGTCATTATAAGACTGGTTCTGTGTCTACTGGAAGACGGCAAATTGGACTCAACTATGGCTATGAAAGGAGCTGTCACTGCTGGAGTAAAAAAGTGAAGCTAGAGTGGAATTCTCAGAACAGGAAGCAGCAAGGGACAAGCCCCTGCTGCTTCCTGTATCCTTGCAGGTCTCTTGCTCTGACATCCTGTTGACAGGGCATCAAACACTGGCAAAAATAGATATATAATCTTCAGAGTCTCAAACCCAGTAAAACAAAGTTAGAATACAAGGATGAGTTTGGAGCTGAAAGACAATAACCAAATAACCAGCACATACCATGTATGCCACAAAAATAGGAACTTGGATTTTAATCTAAGAGCAATGGGATGACACTGGTTAGTTTGAAGTAGGAACTTGATATGATCAGGCTTATCTTTTGAGAATATCACTCACTCTGGCTACTATGTAGAAAGTAGAAAGGCATGGCCAGAATTGAGAAGACCAATCAAGCTCTAGCAGTGGCTCAAATGAAACATGATGATGGCTTGAACTAGAGGGTTGGAGATGCAGAGAAGTGGCCAGACTGGAGATGTAGCACCAACAGGACTTACCTGTAGATTGGTTGTGGAGCATTCAGGAGAGGGAGAGAAAGGGACACACCTGGCTTTGTGGAAGAAGTAGATGCTAACGTCATTGGCAGAGATAGGAAGTCTCTCGGCCTGCTGCTCACTTCCTGCTGTGCGGCGGTGAGCAGAATTAAGATTTAAGAGGAGGGAATAAAGAATTCCATTTTGGATCACATTACATTTCAGTATGCCCATGAGACAGCCAAGTGGAGATATCAGCAGGAGGTTTGATATGAGTTGGATTTTGGAGCTAAGGAGAAATGGCTGGGCCCTGGCACTGGGTAAGATTGCTAGGAAGAAACTATAACAGAGATACAGAGATCCTGGGACCCACAGCTGATGATAATGTCTAATCCAGGCAGAATAGTAGGGAAACCCCTGGGCTTGCTTTGTGGAATTTTTTTTTTTTTTTTTTTTTTTGAGTTGGTGTCTCACTCTGTCGCCCAGGCTGGAGAGCAGTGGCACACTCACGGCCACCACCATGTTTACCTGCTGGGCTCCGGTGATCCTTCCACCTCAGCCTTCCAAGTAGCTGGAACTACAGGGGCACACTACCATGCCCGACTAATTTTTGATTTATTGTAGAGACAAGGTCTCTCCAAGTTGCCCGGGCTGGTCTCCAACGCACAGGCTCAGGCAATCCACTTGCTTCAGCCTCCCAAAGTGCTGGGATTACAGGCTGAGCCACTGGTCCTGGCCGGAATATTTTTATTGTAAAACGACATGTGTTACATAGGCTCTTTCAGTTGCAGATAATAGATATTCACTCTATTTAACTCAAGTGAATAAAACTTAGACCGCAGCCTGACCTCATGATAACCCAGGAACAATCAAAGAGCTGTATTATTTTAATATCATTGTAAGGAAATTTTGGCTGGTCTATTTTCCACGCAGCCCAATGACCATAATTAAACCAGAACTGCTTCTGATAACACTACTTGGCTTAGGTCACAAGACATAGTGCTAGAGTATAGTTAACTGTGAAGAAACAAATCTGTGAGGTCCAGATATGTATCAGTCTGAGAGTCTGACTTAACTAAAAGAACGAAGCTGGCACAGTGGCACACACTAGCTACTCGGGAAGCTGAAGAAGGTAGAGAGAGGTAGGAAGATCTTTTGAGCCCCAGAGTTCGAGGCCAGCTTGGGCAACATAGCAAGACACTGTCTCAAAGAAAAAAGTTTTTTATTAAGTCGGGAAATAGGCCAGGTGCAGTAGCTCACGCCTGTAATCCCAGCACTTTGGCAGGCTGGGGTAAGAGGCTTGCTTGAGCCCAGGAGTTTGAGACTAGCCTGGGCAACATAGCAAGACTCTACAAAAAATTTAAAAATTAGCCAGGTGTGGAGGTGTGTGCCTGTAGTCACAGCTTCTCAGGAGGCTGAAGCAGAAGGATCCCCTGAGCCCAGGAGGTCAAGGCTGTGGCATATCATGATTGTGCCACTACACTCCAAGTTGGGAGACAGAGTAAGACCCCAATTCAAAATGAATAAATAAAACTAGGGAAATAAATTGACTATATATATTTCAGACTATCACTGGTAAATACTATTCTTTTAATCAAACTTTTGATATGTGCTCTTAGAGGTTATACTTCCCAAGTAGTATCTGAAGGGCCTGATACATGGTACTTGTCAAATAAATATTTTTGACTGAATAAGAATTATTTTATGCTGCTGATTAAGAACATACACTCATGCTTTAATTAGAGGTAGGCCACTTGACTGAATACAAGCCCAATGCCTAAAGAAGGGCCATGGGAGTGTTCATAGGCAGAGCACATATTGTTTTAGAAAACAATTCTGAATCTGTTCTAGCATAGCACAAATGGGTGGTTAAAGCCCAAATTTCTATGCCATGAAACTTAGTCATAACTTAGAATTTTTTATTGAATATTAACAAATGCCCAAGCAACCACTATAAAGTCTCAGTAAAGTAGCCATATAATGTCTAAAGAAAATCAACTGGCTATATTTGTCTGGGTGAATCTCTAGACTCTGTTAGGTTAAAATATGTCTCAGTATGGCCTCCAAATGTTAGATCAGACCCACCAGAGGTGTGGGTGTCTGGTGTGCGATCTGATGTCATGTGAAAGGTGCAAATAATTGCACAGACGTTAGATTGGAAAATATAGTTTACTTAGAAAGTAAATTAGAGAGAGAGAGAGGAAAAAAGAGAGGAGATTCATCTACCCAAGGTAGGAGAAGGGGCCAAGGCTGGGAAACATTGCGACTGTGGCTCAAGGAGTCACATGGTCAGACTATGGCTTAGCAAAGCAATGGTGAATGGCTGCTCAAGGTTAAATGCTTTTAAACATTCCCTTTGATAGGGGAAGGTCGTTAAGGTGGTTGGGTGGTGGTCTGCTCCACATCATCATGGAGGGCAGGTATGCACAGGTACTGTCAGGTAATGGGTGACAGACAGATGGGTAGGTTAGTCACATGACAGTTGCCATGTTGATGGAATCTGTGTTATGAAGGTCATGAAGAGCTGTTTAGGTTAACTTGGGTCTTATGGGTAGAGGCAAATATTTGAAATGGAAAAGCTGATTAATACAAAACCAGCTGGAGTGGGGGGTTGTAAAGCAATTATCAATAGCTACCTCTGAGAAACTGGTTCTGTCCTTGGCTAGTGATTAGCAGGTAAAGTAAAGTAAACTGCTAGAAAGACAAGACAACTAGGCAATGTTAAAATGGCTGCTCTTTGGCTATATGAACGCCATGTTATGTCCTTTTACTGTTCTATTCCATTGATCTGAATATCTTATACAGATCTCTATATCTTATACCACAATGCCTAATTAATCTAGATTTATTTATTTATTTATTTATTTAAATTTTTTTATCAGTATTTTTTATTATATTGTGGGGTACAGTTAAGGATTAGGTATACAAATATGCTTCGTTCAGACACGCTTGGTGATAAGAGGTGTCTCTAATCTAGATTTATAGTGAATAATAGAATATTATTGCACATGTCATCCAACTTATTCTTCTTTTTCAACATTTTTTTTTTTTTTTAGTTGGAGTCTCTCTCTGTCGTCCAGGCTGGAGGGCAATGGCACGCTCCCAGCCACCGCAGCCTCAACCTGTTGGGCTCAGGCAATCCTTCCGCCTCAGCCTTCCAAGTAGCTGGAACTACAGGCGAGCGCTACCACACCCGGCTAATTTTTTGATTTATTAAAGAGATGAGGTCTCGCCAAGTTGCCCAGGCGGGTCTTGAACCCGCAGGCTCAGGCAATCCACTCACCTCAGCCTCCCAAGGATGCGGGATTATAGGCTGAGCCACCAAGCCCGGCTTCAACATTTTTTTTTAGGGACAGGGTCTCACTGTCACCCAGGCTGGAGTATAATGGCACAGTCATAGATCACAGTAACTCTGAACTCCTGGGCTCAGGTTATCCTTCTGCCTCAGCCTCCTGAGTAGCTAGGACTAAAGCACACACCACCACACTTGGCTAATTTGTTTTTTGTAACAATGAGGTCTCGCCCACGATTGCCTTAAACTCCTGATCTTAAGTGATCCTCCCACCTTAGCCTCCCAAAGTGC
>CAUYQG010223698.1:0-19683 GCA_963574415.1 Tarsius wallacei | reverse complement strand
ACAAGAAATTAAGGTAATACGAGTTTGGGTTTTTTTTTTAAAGTAGATTCCATGAAAGATACTCAGGAGAACTAACTATCCAAACCTTTAATATCGGTCGAGTTAGAAAACGACCACAGCCTCGATAAGGTCTCTGATACGTTGTGATCTGTGAGTTTAAATCATATGCTACAAGTCATAAGATTACTAGCTAGCCAGTGAGCCTAGCCAGTCACCAGCATCCACACCCAAAACATTATTGCTCTCTTACTCATATAAAATATGCAGGAACTCTGGTGACTTGCTAAAGGCATTTCTCTAGAAAAATGGCTACTTCTCTCTTACCCCCACCCTCATCTCCACAAAGACAATAAATGCTACCAAAGGAAATGAGGAGAAAAGTGAAAATAAAATGAAAAGTTTCAATAAAGGGGTGGTATATATGATCAGGCCCTCTTGGACATTGCGGTTTTATGGCCTTGGGCAAGCCACTTCACCTATCTGAGCCTTATTCTTTCTTTCCTTCCCTCACATTCCCTCATTTATTCATCCCTTCATTTGTTCAGTAAGTATTTATAGACTCCCTGCTATGTGGCAGGCCCTGGTCTAGGTGCTAGGGATCTAAGAGTGACCTCAGCAAAGCCCCTACCCTCATGGAGATTATGTTCTGGTAAGGGGAGAAACAAGAAAGACAGATGATAAGCCCATAATATCTGGACATTTTAGTCAATTCCCTGGGACAAATCAAGCAGCTTTATTCTGAGTCAATGGACAAGACTTTATATTTCATTATATCGAAATAAAATAAGGGCTTATACCTGTAATCCCAGCACTTTGGGAGGCAGAGGTGGGAGGACCTCTTGAGCCCAGGAGTTCGAGACCCACCTGGACAACATAATGAGACCTCATCTCTACAAAAATTACCTGGGCATGGTGATATGTGCCTGTAGTCACGGCTGCTTGGGAGGCTGAGGCAGGAGAATCACCTGAGCCCAGGAGGCTGAGGTTGGGGTGAGCTGTAATAGTGCCACCGAACTCCAGCCTAGGCAACAGAGGGAAACCCTGACTCAAAAAAAATTAAATTAAAATAAAATAGTGACTCTGCATTTAATAAACATGTATAAAATATTAAAAAGGGTTTGTTCTGGTACATTTCTTTCTTCTTTTTTTTTTGAGCTGGAGTCTCACTCTGTCGCCCAGACTGGAGAGCAGTGGCTGCTCCCGGCCACCGCAGCCTCGCCCTGCTGGGCTCTGGTGATCCTTCCGCCTCAGCCTTCCAAGTAACCGGAACTACAGGTGTGCGCTACCACACCTGGCTAATTTTTGATTTTTTATGGTGGAGATAAGGTCTTGCCAAGTTGCCCAGGCAGGTTTCGAACCCGTGGGCTCAGGCAATCCATTCACCTTGGCCTCCCAAAGTGCTGGGATGACAGGCTGAGCCACCGAGCCCGGCCTGTTCTGGTACATTTCTCAAAGCGGTGTTCAATTTGAACCGGAGGCAGGGGAGGGAAAGAAGCAGACCCTCCTTCACTTACTGATTGCTGTGCAGGCAGGCAGAATTCACTCAACTGCTTCACGCCTCAGCGTGGCCATGATACTTTCCTCAACTGCCTCCTGGGTTAAGCTGAGAACAAAACTGGGGTGAGCTAGGGGACAGTGGCTGATGAACCCTAAGGACTAAAAAATTTAAAGGCTGACCATGGTGATGCAGATGAAGGTGTAGCGAAGCTAGTGGTAATAAACAAAGAATCAACGGAGGACGTGTACAGTCATTTCTGCCTGTGTTTCTTTCTGGTTTCCAAGGGGATCCAGATTCGCTTAATGTGGCACCACTGACAATTAAGGAGAGTGTTTTAGGCATTCGCCTAACCATATACCTAAACCCATAGATTGTTTACGGGCACCGTTCCCCACGGACTCATTCATTTCCCTGCCAGGCACCTACACAACGGGCATTACCAGACCAAACCCACCAATTTGAAGAAACTTCCCCTCGGCCTGCACCTCTGCAGGAACTCTTAATCGGTTTGGGCTCCGAACGTTGCCTTTGCTTTGTGTTCTTTGGCACCCACATTAATATTTAAAGATGTATAAATGGTTGCTGTTAGTTGAAAATGAACAGATGATTGGTGCAATGAAACTGTGGATAGAATATATTTTTCTCGATTCTCAATCTGTTCTGGACTGAAGACAAGAAAAGGCCATATTAGCAAAAGAAAAATTGGCCTAAATGTGAGAACAGTTGGCTTTAAAAAATATATATCATTAAGTATTCACAGAATGGCAAGAGGCCAGGAAAGCACTCAGTGGAGTTTTCCATTGCACTCCTGTCTTGTTTGCGGAGTGTGTGTGTGTGCTTTTTTGTCTTAAAGCACCATGCTCCCATGTTGAGAAGCTTATCTGCACTTTAGAGGTAGTATTTCTTTCTACTTTCTATGTAAATAAAGCCGTTTAATAAGAGGCAAGCAGAAGTTTGATTCGAGGAACAGATAAGTAGACAAAGAGAAGTTAAGCTAACAGAAACCTTTCCCCTAGAAGCCCTTGTCCTAGGAATGACAGTCTGGTCCTAACCCAATGCAGCTGAAAGCTAATTGACTTTATAATTCCCCAAGCGTGGGAGAGAGGCTGGTAAAAAGACCGGGATCTGAAATCACGCAAGCGATGGAATGATTCTTTGTAGCCGCTGCTATAATTGTGAGATGAAAAAATTCCTTTCCACCTAAAAAAGATATGTCATGACACAGCAATAAAGAGGAATGGACGACTGGGACAAGCAACAACATGGTGGAATCTCAAGAGCGTGTTGAGCAAAAGAGGCCAGACACCAAAGAGTGTATACTGTATGAGTCAATGGTTATGAAGTTCAAGGACCGCAAAGACTCATGTATGGAGAGTTCAGAACAGTGGCTGCCTCTGGGAGAGGAGAGTCAACCAGAAAGGGGCAGGAGGCAACGTTCTGGGGTGACACAAACATCCCATATATTGGCCTGGATGGCATGTATAGAGGTGTGGACCGTAGGTCATTCAGCTCTATCTCAAGATTTGTGTACTTTCCTTATGCAAGTTACAGCTCATCTATTTTTGTAAAGATGAGCCACACAAAGTGTAGGAGCCACCAGAAGACATTACAACAGTTGATATATTTATAACATCTGCCAGGTTACAAGAGACTCCCATATAATTACCTCTGGATTCTTGTAAACGTCTTTGAGATTAGATGGGCAAAGTGAGTCTCATTGGAATGAAAGGTAATGAGGCTGCCCCTCGCCTCCCCATTCCAACAGCCCAGGGGCACCAGTGTGCCTCAGTGTTTCACAAAGGAGCATTGCTGACGGTTGGTCATTGTGTGGATCTATTCCATGAATCGCAAATGCCTTTCCCTGTAGGTGAATGGTCAACCAGAAACACCTTCACGCAGTTTTAGTTGCCCCTAAGAGGTCACTAGACCCTGACAGAGAAAGTTCGTGTTTACTGCATCCCTGGACAAAGGGCTCGAGCCTCCATTTTTAACTCACAGAGGAAATGGAGCCCTGATGAGAGGCACTTTTGTTGGGCACTGATGAAGAAAGGCACGTTGGGTTGGGTCCTCGGGTTGAGCCACTTTTCCTGCATTGGCTTGAGGTCCACCACACAAATCCTTTTGCTTTTTCCGTTGGCTCTGCATTTTCCATTGACTCAGCATGAATGTGGTGTTGGGTTGGGGCTGAGCTCACCGTGTGTTCCCTGGAGGTCCAGTGATGCTGTTATCATATGTCCTTCCTCTGGCGCCACCAGGATCAAGGGTCTAGAGCTCCCTTTGGCCCTGGATCACAGAGGGTTAGTCAGGATCCCTACCTACACCCCATCCCCTGGGAAGGGGAGCCTCTGTTGCTAGTGGAATCTCTACCAAGGCCTTCTGCTCTAGGTCATGGGCTCAAGGTCACATAATAAGCAACCAAGTAAGGGTTGAGCCCAGCTCACCTTACCTCAAATCTTGCTCTTAATCTACTATACCAGGGATTGGCACACCATAGCCCGTTGTTCCAATCTGGTTCACTGCCTGCTGGCTCAAGGATGTTTTTGAAATGTGTAAATGGTTACATTTGTGTCTACACAAAATATCCTCAATTTTGCTTCTTGGCCCACAAAACCTAAAATATTTAGTATCTGGTTCTTTCCAGAAAATTTTTTCGGACGCCTGCGCTGCCGTTATGCTTTCTCTCAGTTTATAACGAATAGAACCCTGACAGGGCTTACGAACAAAAGCTCCCCCACTTGGAACAACTGGAACTTCTTTTTATACAGCAAGAATGGGCAAAGGATGAGGAAAAGATCAACTTTATTAAGATATCAACCAAGCCTATCAGGGAACAGGAGAGTTACATGAGGTGTGGAGACTATCAATCACATACACTGTCCCATCATTTAAGTCAGATAGTTGCATTAGATCATTATCTCACCTGACATCCCTTACTCCCTTGAGAGTTGGGTGACCAATTTATACATTGAGCTGGTTGACATTAAGATAATCCCTCAAAAATGACAGCAAAACATTGATGTAAAAATGTACCAATTTGCTTAGTTGATTAAGTATTTATCTTGGGGTTATTAGGGCTCCAGATCTTTCATTCATCCATCAACAGACATGAGGATACAGAGATAGAGGAAAGGAGAATTCCTTCTTCTGAGGAACTTGGTGACAAGTAAACAGATGGTTTCCAAGCTGCAGAGGGCAGGAGAAGGAGGAGAGGTACATGACCTTGCTGGGGAATTGAGGCGGTAAAGCCCAATCTAGGTCTTGAAGGATGAACTCACCTCCCAAGTGAGCAAAGGCAGGTGGAAGGACATGCCAGAGAACAGCATAAAAACCTACCGTGTGGAAGACTGAGGCGGAAGGATCGCCGGAGCCCAGCAGGTCGAGGCTGCGGTGGTCGGGACGGTGCCACTGCAATCCAGTCTGGGCGACATACTGAGACTCCAACTCAAAAAAAAAAACAACAACCTACTGTGTTGCATCTATTGTATTAACTTTGTATATAATAAATAAATTAAGGCATGGAAGCAAGATGGAACATGGATATTAGAAAAACAGCAAGAAACCTGGTAGGTCAGGCACCAGGTGAATGAGAGGACATGAGATGACCCTAGAGATAGGCAGGAGCCAGATCCTGAAGTCTCTCGCAGGTCACTGTCTTTGGTTGGGTTCCCCAGAAGCAGACCCTGACACAGGGCCCCTGAAAGATGGCCTTGGCTCTTCCCTACCCTTCCCATTGTGAGATGAAGACTTATTCCTGACCTTTGACTCTGGGCTAGACTTAGTGACCTGCTCAGCCGATAGAATGAAGTCGAAGTAACATTTTCTAGGACTACTGAGACTAGGTTTCAAGAAGCCTTGCTGCTTCTACCTGGGTCTCTTGGAATGCTCTCTCTCTGGGAGCCCTCAGCTGCCACAGACGGACTCTGATGACTCTAAATCTGCCATGTTGGAGAGATCATGTGTAGACTCCCATAGTCCCAGCTGAGTCCGGCCTTCTCATTGTCTCTGTGATCCTGCCCCAGTGCCAAACAATGAACAGAAGAGAGCTGACTTGGATGTCCTAGACTTGCCCAGCTGTCAGTTGAATACCTCAGTCAACACCACATGGGACAGAAGAATTGCCCAGCTGAGCCCTGCCCGAATTCCTGACCCAAAAAGTTGGTTTTTTCTAAATAATAGTTTTTGTCATTAATTTTTTGAGGATGTTATTATGCATAGCAATAGATCATTGTATTCATTTTCTAGAACTCCTGTCACAAAGTACTATAAACTGGATGGCTTAAAACAACAGAAATCTATTTTCTCTCAGTTCTTGGGGCCAGAAGCCTGAGACTAAGGTGTCCGCAGGGCCACACCCACTCCGAAGGCTCAAGGGGAGAATCTGTTCCTTGCCTTTCTCTTAGTGCTGTGTGTTACTAGAAATCCTTATTTTTCCTTGGCTTGTGGACACACTACTTGAATCTCTGTTCCTGTCATCACATGGGCCTCCTCCCTGTGGCCTCTGCCTTCACACGACATTCTCCGCCCTGTGTATGTTCTCTTTACTCTTCTTATAAGAACGATGATCATATTGGATTAGGGCTCACTCCAATCCAGTGGGATCTCATCTTGACTCGATTACATCCGTAAGACCCTATTTCCAAATAAGGTCACATTCACAGGTTCCACTTTGTAGGGGATATAATTCAACCTACAACAATAAAAGGTTTGAGTACAAATACTTCATCTGAGGGGTGCTTCCGGGAAGTTCTGCTAGGGAGGTAGGGGGTGTAGACCTGGGAGAGGGAGGCCCAGGGAGCCAAAATGATGTCCACAGAGCTGATGCTACTCTGGGCAACTGGAGTCCATTCTACTGGGAAAGTCCGGCAGATAATATAGAAGACAGCTTAAAGTTACTCCCTCTCCCCTCACCTCTTCCCCAGGGGTTAGGAAGAGGGAGAATGTATCCTTCCACTTGCAGCTGTCATTGGCTGAGGGCTGCTCCCTGGGAGCATTAACTTCCTGGCATGTACAGTCCGTTGCCCAAAGCTGAGAGAAGTCCCACAAGCAAAGAGGAGCAGGTGGTGCCAGCAGCATACGTAGGCATGTCCTGGAACAGCGAGTGCTAGGGGACATGGGTGAGACACTGCCAACCTTTGCGATCGCCATGCTAGGGAGGTCAACTTTTATTCTGAAGGTTATTGGGGCAGGGTGAGGAATTGAAGGACTTAATGCAGCAGACGATGGATGGTTGGATTCGAATTCTAAATCACTCTGGTTGGTGGGGATTGAAGGGGCCTAGACTCTCGTTAGGAAGCTGCATCTGTAATGGTTCACAGGGATGAACTCAAAGTATATCTGAGAGGTAAAATCAACAGGAAATACAAAAGGAAGGGAAGGATAAATCTGAGGAGTTCTGGGACCCTACGGAACTCTAGACACCAAGCTAAGCAAAAGATGATCTCTTATCCCGTCTTTTACAAATAGGCAAAGTTACACAGGGGATGGCAGCCTGCCTCAGGGCCCTTGCACTGGCAGTTTCCTCTGCCTGCAACATGTCCACTCCCTTTTCCCCTAGTCACGTGGCTCGCTGAGGCATTTTGCAGATCTTTGCTAAAATGACCCCTTCTCAGTGAGGCTTTCTTTGACTACTGAATCTCAAATTGCAAACTACCTGTCCCACCTCCCCCATCCTGCCATTTCTTTGTATCAGCCTATCCTGCTTTATCCTTCTCCTCTTGTCACACTCTGACATACATTTCTAACTATGTATTTGGTTTATTGTCTGCTATCTCCTCCATATGAGCTCAACCCTTGACTATGAGATTAACCATGACAGGGATTTTTGGTTCTAGCCACATACCAGCTACTAGGATAGGGCCTGGTTCATTGAAGGGAATCGATACATATTTTGTTTGTTCTCGTTGTTGCTTTTAGAGACAGTGTCCCACTTTTCTACCCACACCGAAGTGCAGTGGTGCAGTCATAGCTCACTGCTGCCTCCAACTCCTGGACTCAAGCAATTCTGCCTCAGCCTTCTGAGTAGCTGGGACTACAGGCATTTGCCACCACATCCACCTATTTTTTTTTTTTTTTCTTTGTAGAGATGGAAATCTCACTATGTTGCCCAGACTGATCTTGAACTCCTGGCCTCAAGCAATCCTCCCACCTTGGCTTCCTAAAGAGCTGGGATTACAGGCATAAGCCACTAAGCCTCTTGTTTTTAATTCATATTTTTCTTTACAGGTCTTACTTTCCAATGATCTGTATTAGGGCTTCCCTAGGCACTTAGGTGATTGATTCCTCAAATTGCCAAACCACAGAAGACAAAATTAAGTGCAAGGAACTATTTAGTTAATTGACATATACAAGGTCTTCATTGGAAAGACAAAGAAAGAAGTCAGAGAGGAATAAAAGAAAAGAGAAAAAACATATAAAGAAAAGAAAAAGGAAATTACACAGCAGTTCACAGATTTGTTTGAAGTTATTTAGCAGTTATTAAATGAATCCCTATTGTAGAAAAAAGACCTGGTTTTAAAAAGGGAAAAATGAAAAAAGAAAAGTTTTGTCTCCATGAATTGTGTCCTATTCCCAGGCTATTCACAGATTCTTCCCCTAACTCTGTCTGAGCTCCTCCCCAAATATGAGCCACAGGGGGAAGCAGAAAAGAGAGTGTAGAAGACTTTAGAGTAATTTGTCACTAACCCAAGAACAACTCTTCAAACTGCTGAAGGTCCTTGGGGTTCATCACTCCAGACAAGCTAAACACCACTCCTAGCAGACACCAAGCCTTTATTTTTTTTTAGGACCTCCCACATGGCCTCTTCTGCCTGAAACACTTTTGTCAACAGGCCCACCCCCATCTCCAGCTTTTCCCCTAGTTAACTCCTTCTCATCCTTTGTGTCTTAGCTTCAATGCCACCACCCCTGAAGTCCCACAGGTAGGTCCTCTGCTCGAATGTGCCACTGGTCCCCCATGCAGCCCCTCTGTAGCACATCACACTTGCATTCACAAGTAAGCCACATTCAAGTGCAACTAGGGGCCAGGCAGTAACACAAATGAGTGAGACTGAAGGGGTCTGAAACCACAGCACTTCATGCCTCTTGTAAAAGCATTCAATTCACTTTCTTCTGAAACATGCACTGACTGACCATGCATGGATAACCATATCTGCTAGTCAAATTCAGCTAAGCAGCCGTGGAGCTATGGCAAAGGAGAGAAAGCAAATGTTAAATTAAATGGCAAGCATTAAGGGGTGGACTTCATTGGGAAAACTTATAAGGTGCAACTCATCTATTGGTCTATTGTCTCATCCCTCAGAGAATACACAGAGAGGGAATGGTGGACTCACAAAAGGTTTCTATTCAGAGAGGACATGGGCTCCTGCTATCCTATCTCCTCCAATTGCAAGCATGCAATGCACCTTATCAGGGGGAGAACACAGAACACAGGTTCCAGGCAGTCTGGGCAGAATAGCATCTCCACAGAGTTATCTGAGAGTGTCAGCTCCCAACATCTGGCAAACTTAAGAGAAGGGGCATGTGAGCTACTTAGGATTGGGACTCCAATCCCATAAGCAGTTGTGTGTTTGTACATTGCCTTCCACTGGGGAGGAAGAAGCCTTTTCCCAGGCACTATGAGCTTCTGGGGTCATTCATCAGACACTCTTCCTTATCTCTCTGCCAGAGTGGGTCACCAGTCCTCAACTCTGACTGTTTGGTCTGTCTTCCCCATGAGATAGTATCATTTCTGCCTTGACATAGTTATATTCTTAGAGCCTCAGTGCTCAGCATGTAGTAGGAGCTTAAAAATCTATTTGTTGAATCAATAAAGAACCACCCATATAATACAAACAAGCATTCTAGTTGCCTGGGATTGCAGTCTAGATGCCCTGCTGTCTTCCAAAAGATTGTCCTATGAAAATCATAACACAGGAAGCAGGAAGGAAATAATCCATTGTCAGCTGGCTGTCATGACTCCCTTCAGCCCTCCTCCTTCTGGTTAAGCCTCCTTTATTCTCTGGGACTTTGCTCTACCTCATTAATGTTAATATCTTATCTAACCTTTCCTTGGCTCTCTGCAGTGATAGGACTCCTATTCCACCGCCTAATGGCTCTTGCTCTTCATCTTTCAAAATGTCCACCCTAAACTTTTTCTCTTTTTAGCTTCAGGCCATTTCATGCCTCTTCTGAGATTTAATCATCTTTCCCTTTGCCTGGTTTCACTGAGAGAAGAGGACTGAGACATGCAGAAAAGCTTAGAAAATAAGGGAGCAATCCTTTATCAGGCATATTCTTACAAGCCGTAAAAAATCATTCATCACTTATTCCGCCGCTCCCCCCACCCCCCCTCCCCCACCCTTTGCTCTGGGAGTTGAGATCCCCCTCGTGGAGGATTTGATGTCAAGTCACAGGCAGGGGAATGAATAGATCTGCCTGCCAACCTGATCCCAGAATAAAATTAAAGCCGAGAGCCTGCAATTTCTTCTAAATTTCTATACCGCTTGCAAAAGACTGGGGTTTTCTATCAAGGTCACTCTCTGTTCAGATCAATAAGCAGAGGACATCTCAGATTTTAAGGGCCCTTTTGGGCAGAGGTAAGACCATGGGGGAAGTATGAGGAGGTGAGAGAGTTAAGAACCGAGTTCATTTAGATCTCAAATGTTTCTAGATATAATACAAGAGCAGTTAGCTTTCTCAGATGGCACCTGTATTCAGGCTATTTAAGTCTGAGAAAAACCGTAAAATAAACCATCAAAACGGACCATGACCATTACTGCCACCCAGGTGCCACCATTCCTGAGCAGTTTGAGGCACCCAAAGGCATCTGACAATGGGGCCGAACAGGGAAAGCAATCAGATGTGAACATTTCAGTCAGTGAACAACTTTGGATTGCTCACCCTCTGATTAACTGCTCAAAAAATGGAGTTCTAACTTTATATTCCATCCCTCACTCTGAGTCATGATTGCCCTGCAAAATGTCCTTATCAAACATGAGGGGAGAAAATTAATAAGCTCAAGGAATGACTGAGGCTACTTCAGCAAAAGAAAGAAGGCAAGAAAATAATGTCTCCGATCTAACTATTAAGGTCAGGGCAAGGGTTGGAACGCAGATAGCAACCTCCTTAATGATTCCCGAAATGTGTAGCCTCAAGTCGAGAGTACCAGGCTAGCAAGAAACAACAGAAGAAAAGGGTAGAGAGAACCAACAAAATCAAAAAATAAACAGTTGCTCTCATTTATATCTAAAAAGTCCATGTCAATAATCTTGATAAACTGTGAACAGAAAGAAAGCATGGGCATATGCTGACTGCTGTATTTACTCTTGTTTTTCTCTTTCCCAAAAGAACACGAAAGGTTGCACTCTGAGTTCACCTTTAAGAAATGCAACGTGAAAAGGCGATTTCAGAACAGCAGGGCACGGCTTCTGACATCTGATAGACAGTCTAAATGCATTTTATCTTATCAGCTCCTCTCACTCTCTCTCCCGGCTCATTTTTCAGTATTCCCCAATGCAGCTGTCTTTTGCTCCTCCTCGGTCCTCAGCTCCCTGATTCCCACCTCACTCATGGAAGATTTTAAAAGACAAACATGTTTTTTTATTAAAGTCGTATACAAAGAATTCCTGTGTCCCTCACCCTCTGGCAAGTATACATATTGGTTCACTTTGTTTAGGAAAAGCAGTCGGTAGCATATTTTGTTTCGTGTCTGGACGCCAAGATAATTAAACTGGGAATCTTCCTGTCAGTTGACAGTGCTTACCCAGACCACGCCAGTCAGCATGACTGATTTTTATTCTTTGTGCCCTGTGAATAAAAACAACTTCTAAACTGTGTTTTCAGAAGGTGCTCTAGATCTATAGAAAGATATTTCCATCTGAACAAAATTTAACTAGGTTGAAAAAGAAATAAAAACTATGACCAAAAAGCTCCAAAGAAAAGTAAAATAGGGAAATAGTAAAATTATCCAAATAATTCACTACTGCCATAAAACTGGGGTGGGATGAGATGGAAGGTAATGTTTCATGAATTATCTGACTTAGCTATATACAATTAAATTCAAGGGAGAAAGAGAGAGGGAGAGAATAAAGTCAATATTAAATTAATAAACAACACCTAGTGATGCATGTATTTTCCTGTTTTATTTAAATAAAATAACTAATGCTTATTTTATTTACTTGATCTCTGTCATCAAGATGACTGAATGACAACAACATAAAGCAATACTTTATTGTGTGATAAGAATAGATATCATGCTATTGTTGACTATTGCCAGAGATGAGGCTGGAGAAAGAGGAGGCGTATAGCATAAATGTTAAAGCACAGGTTTTGAAGTCAGACCACTAAGACCCAAATCTCAGCTTTGCCATTCACTGGGGTGATAAACACACGGCCCTAGGCCTCAGTTCCCTACATGGAAAATTGGTGGACAATAGTTCCACCCTCATAAAGTGTGGTGGTAATTAAATAACAGGTGAATCTGTGACAGCTTTTTGCAGAGTTCCCGGTATACATATATGCACATACAGACGTGTCTCTACTCAGAGTCTGCCAGCTGCTATTATTATCATTATTAGCACTTCTAAATTTGAAAGACTTGATGAGGATAACATATCAAGGGCACATTGAATAAACACATTATCAGAGTGAGAGCAGAAATGTCCACCTAGACGGAGTCTACACATTGGCTAAAGGCGAACAGAATGTTTCAGGTTTAAGGTATGGGTGTGCGTGAACTTTTCTTCCTCTGTAAATTGATTGAACAAAGAATTTCTTCTTACGGATCTACTTTGTGTATGGAACCAGATCATTTCAGCAACATCATGAGGCAATGAGCCCTTTGTTGCAATAATGAATTTCCTAAATGTGAAAAGGTGAAACTGTTAATAAAGAGCCCGAGATAGAAATAGAGATTGTAGGGGGGAAAGGGGTGTTTTAATGGAAATCATTTTTTAAGGCAATACGTACTCACTTGGGTTTTAAAATGTAACCTTTCCTGAATGACATGTCATTGATATCCACATGAGCTATTGCCCCATGCTGGCTCCTATTTTCCCTAAATAGAAATGCACTCACTCTACAGTCGAGTGTAGCATAAAGAACTTTCTACCTCTGCACAGAGCACCCTCAAGCTGCTATCCTTTTCAATTTCTTCTTTCAGTGTTGTGTATTTCTATGTCTCCCCTAGCCTCTTACTCTCATTTGCTTGTTTGTTTGTTTGTTTGGGCAGTATTTATTGAATATAGTGTGTCAGGGACTCTGCAGAGGACAGGAAGATAAATAGGACACCATTAACTGCCCGAAAGGAGATTGCATCATAAAAGAACATACCAATGCTAGTTATTACATCTTACTCTACATATTGTGTGTGGTTCTTTTTCATTTCTGCCCACAGCACCCCGACCACCCTCTCTCTTCCTTCTGCTGAAGGCAAAGAAACCAATTAACCAAGCTGGTTGAAATTATATTTTTAATGGGAGCAAGCAGTTTTGAGTCAGGGGTTCCCTGTTTAGTAAAATGCATGAAATTTATTTTTAATAACTTTGATGCATCTCGTTCCATTGTTTGGAAGCCATTTGTTTTACTCTATTATTTTCCCTAATGTTCCAAACAGATGAGGTTGTCAGAGTAATTACCTCTGGATAAGTGAGGAATTGGTGTATTATAATAAATAAAAGCCTATGCAGTTAGTCAACACTTCCAAATGAGACTGCATCACAGAGGCTGAATACTAAGCAATGTTTTTGGTATTTCTGTAATAGCCTTGGCAATGAAGGCTGTCCTTCAAAGTCTCATTTTTACAAATTGGTATCTAACTTTAGAGAAGTCATTTGTCCTAGACCACACAGACACATTTTTTAAACATTAGAATTTGGGAGGAAAAAAGGAACTATCACTCCAAGCAATAAATGTGTCATCTAACTCATCATTCCTCACATGTTGCATAGGCTGCACATATAAATAGGTTTAAAAATGGCTTAGGGAGAGAGGGTAAGAGGGAAATGTAGTTAAGCTAGTGAATCTTTCCAAAACACACACACGCGCGCACACACACACACACACACACACACACACACATGCACAAAATAGAAGATGCAATTAGAATAGCAAGCAAACAAAAACAACCTATAGATATTTTTTAAAAACCTCTTTTTCCTCAAAAAAATAAGGGAACTTTTAAAAAGATAACTGTTTAAAACAACTGTAGTAACAGCAAATCATGGAGCTGATAATACGTGTAGAAGTAAAATATATGACAACAATAGCACAAAGGACAAAAGAAAAAATAAAATGAAGGGGCATAATATTAATTGAAGGTAGACTGTAATAAGTAAAAAAATATGTATTGTTAATCCTAGAATAATTACAAAAAAGTAAATTTAAAAAGGTACACTGATAATGGAAATAAAATGGAATCACAGAAATAAACTGTTAATCCATCAAACACAGTAAAGGGGCCAAGGAAAAACTTCCCCATCCCTCCCTGGAGATTCTCTGAAAATCAGCAACAGAAGGCAAATTAATAGGAGGAATAGCAATACTAAGAGGAAATAACAGTTTATGTTTACCCTTAGGTTCAGCAAATTACAGATGGCCATGTAGAAATATGACTGGACAAAAGGGTTCTACTCTAATGCTAATAGAGTGGGAAAACCCAGCAAGGCCTGTCTGTCTAGATTCTTCTTGGCCTCTCTGTATAGGATTCCCTCCTTCTTATTGTGGGGCAGGACTCTTTCTGAAATGGGAGTTTTATATCCACCAAATAACAACTTTTAAATATTTATTTTTTAAAGCCTTATAGAATTGAAAAGAGATAAAGACAAATAATTATACTCAACAATACTCCTCTTTCTGTGTGATTGATAAAACCAGAATGAATGACTCAGCCTGTAATCCCAGCACTTTGGGAGGTCGACAGGCAAGTGGACTGCCTGAGCCCGTGGGATCAAGAACAACCTAGGCAACTTGGCGAGACCTCATCACTACAATAAACCAAAAATTAGCCAGGCATGGTAGCGTGTGCCTGTAGATCTGGTTACTTAGAAGGCTGAGGCAGAAGTATCGCCGGAGCCCCAGAAAGTCGACACTGGGGTGGCTATGAGTGTGCCACTGCACTCCAGCCTGGGTGACAGAGTGAGACTCCAACTCAAAAAAAAAAAAAAAAAAAGAATGAAAAAAAATTAAGTATATAGAAGACTTGAACAACACTAGCAACCATTTAGAGAATCTCAACCCCAAAACAACAAAATACACATTCATCTCAAATGCACATGGAATAGTCACCATGAAAGAACCTAGCTGAGTCATAAAAGAAGTCTCAAGTAAATTAAAAGATTGAAATATTACAGATAACTAGAAAATCTCCCAATATTTGAAAATTAACACATCTAAACCCAAGAGTAAAAGAAGAAATAACAAGAAAAATTAGAATATATTTAGAATTGAGCGAAAATAAAAACACAACACAATAAAATTTGTAGGGGGGTGCATCTAAAACAGTTCTTAGAGGAAATTTGGAGCATAAGATGCTTAATTATATTAGAAAAGATAGGGTCTCCCAGCCCCCTATAAACCCCAGGACACCTGGGGGAAAAAAAGATAAATGATCTAAGACTAATGATCCAAACTTTAACCATAGAAAACTAGAAGAGCAAATTAAATCCAAATTAAACAAAGTAAGAAAATCATAAAGATAGTAAAAATTAGTGTAATAGAAATGGACAAAAAATAGAAAAATAATCAGTGACTTCAAAAGCTGTTTCCTTGGAAATTTCAATAAAATTGACAAATATGAAAAATGATTGAAGGAAAAATGAGAGAGAAGACACAAGGAACCATCCTTACACCCACAGTAAGAATCTTCAAAATGTTTATTCAGTGATATTTTTAAATTGCTAGGGACCAGTGATTGCTGTGTGTCATCCATAGTTATTGACATTAACTTATCCCTGATTCATCAAATTTTGCTGGGGGGAGCTAGTAGTAAACAAATAAGTCATCTTTTTGTGGTGGTAGTTTTTGATGGTTTTTTTGGTTTGTTTCTTGTTTGGTGCTTTTGTTGTTGCTGTTCATTATTTTCCCAATCAAAAATCACATCTGGAACTGATGAAACATGATCACCAAATCCTAGACTTTCAGTCAATGTCAAGATTGAATGGGACTTTGGAGGAATCTATTTTGGGAAAGGGTCATCGAATTTCCAGGTAGAAGGAAACTAGGGGGCAACTATACAGTAGTAGCAGTGGTAGTGGTAGCAGTGGTAGCAGTAGTAGTAGTAGTAGTAATAGTGGTAGTAGTTCTTCTTCTTCTTCTTCTCCCTCTTCTTCTTCTTCTTCCTTCTTCTTCCTTCTTCCTTCTTCTTCCTTCTTCCTTCTTCATGGGGTCTTGCTCTGTTGCCCAGGTTGGAGTGCAGAGGCAGCATGGTGCAACTGTAGCCACCTCAGTCTCAAATTCCTGGGCTCAAGTGATCTCTTGGGCTCAAATGATCCTCTCAGCTCAACCTCCTCTGAGTAGCTGGGACTACAGGTGTGAATCACCATGCCCGGAAGTTGTGTTCTTTTCCTCAAGTATTTACTACTAGCTGGCCCAGTGTATACTCCTCTGCAGGAACGGGATATTCCTGCAGAGAATTACATATGCTAACTCATTGCCATAACTTGCAGAGCCTCCTAAGAGAGGAGTACACTTCCCACCAGAACTCAGATTACCTGGTTTGTTATTGAAAATGGTACGATGTATTACTTCAACAGTTAAAGACAGAGCACAGTTTTATGTGGCCTGAAACCAATCCAATTTGGCTATATTTTTTAAAAATGCAAAATTATGAATATAAAATTAAAAGTGGAAATAAATATTTATTTAAAATGAAAACAAGAAGGAAAAAAATTGCAAATATTAAAAATCTGACAAATCTACCAACCATCGCAAAATTCAGAAAAATGCATAGTATTTGATCTGACACCCATCCATAACAATTTTTCCTACATATTTTTGCTATACAATTTTTGATTGTTTCTTCATACAGCAATGACTTTGTAAAGAAACAAAAAGTTCTTCCTAAAGAGAGAAAAAATAATCTTTCCCTTAACCTGGTTGATCAAAATTTGTGTGTTTGTGATGGATAGTTTAGAAACATTTCTCCCAAACTGACAGCTTCTTAGTAATTTCTTTACAGTGACTAGTCATACATACTTTGAACTTATGGCACTTATCAACTAATTTGTCATTGATACCCTTGTTGTAATAGTCTAGGGAGGGTTTTATGTTGGATTCTAAAACTTGCTGTCCTGATGAGGATGAGTTGGCACAATCAATAGCAGGAAGATTACCGAAAGGCATTCCAACAATGAGACAACTAGCATAGTAATGTAACTGTGCATGAAATGATGGAAAACTACATAAACATATCATACTAAATCCACACAAATGTATATTAAATTCAGTTTTCTCTTCATACAAACTTTCTAACTGATATAATTTTTGAACCAGCAACTCCATTTCCAAAAATCTATCCCAAATATAGAGCAGCAAAATTATTAAATAATTTTAGAACAAGACAATTGTTTGTGATAGAAAAAGGCTGGCTGGGGGGCAGTGGCTTAGGCCTGCAGTCCCAGCATTTTGGGAGGCCGAGGAGGGCGTATTCCTTGAACCCAGGAGTTCAAGACCAGCCCAGGCAACATAGCAAGACCTCATCTCTACAGAAAATAAAAATTTTAAAAAATTAGCCAGGCATTGGTTGCATGTGTCTGTAGTCACAGCTCTACTTAGGAAGCCAAAGCAGAAGTATTGCCTGGTAATAGTATTCTTTAGATAATTTTAACACCATAATGTGTGTAAAAGTCACACGGGCCCAACACACACCCACACAGCAGGATTAGTTACATAGTAAATTAGTAATTACATTAATGTAGTTAGGATATAAGGCTTTTAGAAAAAGTGAAAGTAAACCAAAAATATTATATTCAAAAAAGGTAAGTAAAGGCTTATAACATTACAAGCAGAAGTATTGCTTGAGCCCAGAAGGTGGAGGCTGTGGTGAGCCATGATCATGCAATTGCACTCCAGCCTGGGCAACAGAACCCTGACTCAAAAAAAGAAAAAGAAAAAGCTGGAAACAACACAATAGTTGTTAACAGGGGACTGGTTTCTGGTTTAATTCACAAATCAAGTAATATGTAACTGCAATAAAGAAAAAAGATGGCCACGAGGCGATACCTACTGTGTTGAATATGTTGATAGTTTGGTATCCTGTTCTGAACAGCAGAAAAAAAGAAGAAGAAATCTCTATATGCAGATATGCTGCGGTCTCCTAGATATGCCAAGAAAAAATTGTAAGTTGAAAATAGTGTGAAGGGCCTGCTACATTTTAATCTTAGGAAGATGGTGAAAAATGATGTGAACTTTTTTCTCACAAGTTTCAGATGAAAGCATAAACCAAAAACTCATAAGAATATAGAAAAGGGCCAGGCGCAGTGACTAAAGCCTGTAATCCCAGCATTTTGGGAGTCCAAGGTGCGAGGATTACCTAAGCCCACAGGTTCAAGACAAGCCTGGGCAACATGGTGAGACCTCATCTCTAAGATAAATCAAAAAAGTCAGCTGGGTGTGGTAGCACGTACCTGTAGTTTCGGCTATTTGGAAGGCTGAGGCGGAAGGATCGCTAGAGCCCAGCAGGTCTTCGCTGGGGTAGCAGTGAGCATGCCCCTACACTCCAGCCTGGGCATTAGAGTGAGACTCCAGCTGAAAAAAAGAATAAAAGAAAGAACAAAGTGAGGAGAAAGGAATAAAATATACTAAATGTACTTTTTTTGTAGATCTGACTTTAACATCATGTAAATATTTATCATAATTTTAAAGCAAAATTAAACAAAAATGAAAATTCCTTAAACTCAAAAACAAAAACTGACGCAAAAGAAACTGTGTACCACACATAGTAATTATTATTTCAAGTGATGTTCAAACAGTGATTTGAGCCTATATGCTGTGTTATATACCCTAAAAAAAACTGCAAAGAAATTATTAAATTTTTCCACTATCATAGGATGGCAATAGTATTCTTTAGATAATTTTAACACCATAATGTGCGTAAAAGTCACACATGCCCAACACACAACCACACATAGCAGTATTAGTTACATAGTAATTTAGTAATTACATTAATGTAGTTAGGATATAAGGCTTTTAGAAAAGTGAAAATAAACCAAAAATATTATATTCAAAAAAGGTAAGTAAAACCTTGTAACATTACAATTGACCTGGGAATATTAGTACTTATTTATATTTTCTTTTTAAAAGTAGTATTTTATGTGCATATTATTAAAATCAAGAAGTGAGTACTGTAGAGATAATTGTGTATTGTGATTCATTGATTGGACAAACCAGTTTAAACAATCATGCAGTCAAGAATTTGATGACTTGTCACCATTAATTGAACACAATTAATATTAAAAGAATGAAAAATTTAAAATAAATAAGGCAAATGTATTTCACTAAAAAAAATAGTATTTTTAGCTTCTTTCAGTAAAAAATTCTAAAAAAACAGATGACCAATGACTACTTCTCCTAACATAATAGCAATTTCTAAATATCATTTTCCAAGAAAGAAACAGAGTTCTTCAGAAAATAGTTGATTATAGACACAAGGGCAGAAGACGTACATGAAAGCATAGAAAATCTTGTTGGACTAGAAAGCAAAAGAGCCATGAAAGATTATTGAGACTTTACCAATAGCAAAATCAGAAGCAAATTCAATTTGAGTTTCAAAAAGAATAAAAACTGTGATGGGTTTAAATATGTAGAATATGTTTAGAAAACCAATTTCATAATAATACTAAAAACGAAACTGCATACTCCTGTCTTTAGAGAATGCTAGCGTAACAACTTATTGGTCTAAAACTAATAGATAAGAGCAATAGTCGGCTATTTCCTGTTCCTTGTGGTTGTGTGTCTTGGAGTCTGGTGTGATGAAGACCTCTGTGCTATTTGTCGGGTCCCTTCTATTTTTGTTGTTTGGGAATTCTTCTGAACTCAACCCAGCAGTGACTTCAACATGTTCTGATGATTGATTGGTAACCAGACTGAAAAGAAGGCCCTTTGATAATAGCACAGAAGTTAGAATTGAAGATATACACCTGGGAAATAACTGCCCTGTGACAAGACTGTTGTCATTTAACTACGAGTTTTCTTATCCTGTCACTTATTGTGGG
>CAUYQG010223696.1:0-28054 GCA_963574415.1 Tarsius wallacei | reverse complement strand
TCCCTCAATGCGCTTGCCCACTTCCTGATGAGAACACCTGCCTACACCATGCTGAGTGTTCAGCAGTTTTTGACCAGAAACGGCAGGACCCCATGCCCCACCCTCTCTATTCACCTAATCTCAACCCAGGTGACTTTTTTTTGTTTCTTGAATGAAAAAATGTCCTCAGAGGGAAATGTTTTGCCAATGTGGAAGAGGTGAAACAAAAAACGGCAGAAGCATCAAAAGGCATCAACACAGATGAGTTCCAAAACCATTTTGAGCAGTGGAAAAAGCACCTTGATAGGTGTATGGCCTCAAACGGGGAGTACTTTGAAGGGGACTGAAGTTTAAACATGTAAGAATAAACACACTATAAATACATTTCGGGTTGTGTTGGGTCCCCCTCATATAAGTGCTGAGAAATCTGTTGTCTGTAGCCTTAGTTCTCAAAACGGTATCTGACATAGGATAAGATTTGATACACATGTCACAGAATGTCGTGGTAGTATGTCACATTCAAGAACACTGGAAAATACATTTCCATCAGTTACGAACAACCAGTTAGCTCATTTCCAGGTCAGTTGATATCCACTATGCCTGTTAATACAACATTGAGTTATGTAAACACAGTAAAGGTTTTGGTATAAAAATTAACTGATACTTGAAAGTCATATCTAATAAGAGATTACCAAATACATAATATAAAAAACTCTTTTAATAAAGAGACAAATAATCCCGTTTAAATGGGCAAAGAGGCTAGGCACAGCAGCTCACGCCTGTCATCCCAGTGCTTTGGGAGGCGGAGCTGGGAGGATCACCTGAACCCAGGGGTTTGAGACCAGCCTGGCCAACTTGGCGAGACTTTTTCTCTACAATAAATCAAAAAATGAGGCTGGGCACAGTGGCTTATACCTATATCTCCAGCACTTTGGGAGGTGGAGGCAAAAAGATTGCCAGAACCTGGGGTTTGAGATCAGCTGGCCAACTTGGTGAGATCTCATCTCTACAATAAAACCAAAAACTAGCAGGGCATAATGGCTTATGCCTGTAGTCTCAGCTACTCAGGAGACTGAGGAGGAAGGATTGACTGAGCCCGGCAGGTTGAGGCTGTGGTGGCTGTGAGCGTGCCATTGCACTCCAGCCTGGCAATTCAGCCTCGGTGACAGAGTGAGACTTCTACTCAAAAAATAAAACAAAATAACATACATAAAATGGGCAAAGGATCTGAACTGATGTTTCTCCAAAGAAGATATACAAATGGCCAATGAGTGCATGAGATCAATCCCAGCAGCCATCAGGATGGATTCTGTGCCTCCCCACCCCCCAACTTGTTTTATAGGAGTACATTCAAGGCCTCTGCTACGAATTGCTTCTCAAAGGTGTCTAGAAGGCTGGTCTATGATGACATAACAATTTAGCACCTGTCAGAAATGCCCTAGAAATCACTCCTCAATCTGCCAAGTTTCCTTTTTTCCTATCATGTGACCTTGATGAATAGTGACAACCAGTACTAGGGGGCCACTTTGATTATCTGGTTTCCTCCAATCATCACTCTGTGGTAAAAAACAAAACAATCATATAATACCACACAGCTATAAAGAACAAAATCATGGCCTTCTCAACAACTTGGATGCAGCTAAAGACCATAATACTAAATAAACTACCACAGAAACAAAGAACCGAATACCACATGCTCTTACTCATAAGTGGGCCCTGAATACTGGTCACATCAGCATAAAGGTGGGACCAGCAGAAGCTAGACACTGCTAGGGGAGGGAGAGGGGGAGGAAGGAGGCGACATGTGGCAATATACTGGGTACTTGGTCCACTATCGGGGGGAGAGAAGGCCTGCTAGAAACTTCAACTGCAACTTCTTATGTAGTAAATCCCCACTTGTACACCACAACTCTAAAAAAAAAATGTTTGCACAAGGAAGACCCAGGGCTGTTAGTTAACTGAAAACTCAGAATGAGTCAGCAGTATCCTATAAATGCTTTATAACAAAAACAAAACAAAAAAGGAGGCAATACTATCTTAGGCTGAACTATTGAGTGCCTAGAGCAGGGGTCAGAAGACTTTCTCTGCAAGGGCCAGAGAATAACAACATCAGTCTTTGTGAACTGTAATCTTCCTGCCATGTTGTGTGATAACCACGAGAGAGGATGTAAAGGTGTGAGCATACTTCATTTACAGAAACAAATCAGATTTCCAGATCGTTCTCACATATCACGAAAGATTCTTTTAATTTTTAGAAAACATAAAAAACATGACTTCCTCTCTGCCTCCCCAAAAAGCAAAAGCCACTCTAAGCTTGTGGGTCATACAAAATCAGGGGGCTTGCGGACTTGACTGGTGGGCTATGGTTGGCCGCCCCTGGCTTAATCAAAAGACACTGTACTCTGCTTTGGTCAAAATACTCCTGGGTAAATGAGAGTCAGTTTTAAACAAAGCACTTCTTGAGGTGACAAATGGGGAGGATCTGGACACATTCACTCTCAGGAGAGAGAACCAAGGGGGAGTGTGATGGATACCGAAAACACTCAGAGGTCATCGTGTGAATAGAAAAAACTTCATCTGTGTTGTTCATAGACCAGGACGATGAGAGGATGTCCCAGGGAGGCAAAATTTACCTTAGTGTAAGGAAGAATTTTCTGTCACACAGAGCCAACCCATCGCCAAATGGCTGCTTCTTAAGCTGGTCATTGCATGGCTGTCTTTTGAGAATGTTGCTGAAAAGATTCCCCACAGTGATGGGCTTCAGTGCAAACCTCAGAAATGATATTTAGCAAACCTCACCTTCAAAAATCCTAAGGACCTCTTGATTAATATACTTCTTTATTTCTTCAAATGAAACTGCATCAGCCTAAAGAAAGGAAAAAAAACAAATAGAATATCGCAAATGAATAAAGAGTGGAAATGTTGAGTTGATAAGCACACTTGAAACATCTATACAGATTCATTGATCAATCAAATTGCTTTTAGCAATTGACTATTTTGGGCAACACAGATCTTTTGTTCTGATCCTTCTAGGAATAAGTTGAAGTGCATAATTGCCTTTAAAAGCTGTGGCTGGAATTACAACCAGTGATATCAACATGCTTCCTATTGAGTGGAGAGACGTGGCTTTACTTTAAAAGTGGGAAAGATATTTCCTATTACATCATCTTATAAAGTTAAGGAATCTAAACAGTGTTCTCATGACATTGGTATACCAATCACTACCGAACTTATAACCAATCCCCAGACACTGGCAAGTATCCAATTGGTAAAAGGTATCCTCAAAGGAAGAGAAACTGAAAGGGAACTCCAAGTATGCTGGATTATTTTTTAAAATGTTTTATTCATGGCAGAACACTTACTGAGTTTTACCAACTTCATGATAAAGTTTATCCTGTAATTTACACATTGCAAGCATATATGTATTGAACAATTTTCCTTTCTTAATAGAAAATGCTTAAGGGACCTGGTAGAAGAAAGCAGGTAAATGATGTCAGTTGAATTTTAACCTCTTGACAAGTAAATCCACATGCATTTGACAAAGAGCATAACATTTATAGTAGTAATGTTTTACTGTGGTGCCTTGACATTTTCAAAGGGGAGCTATTATTTTTCACGAGGGTCAGGATTTCACAGTATTTTGTTACTCTTCTTTGTATTTGGTGTTACCATCCAGGGGTACACGTGTGACATCAACAACTGTGGGTCATCCCATGGCTAACTATTCACTTTGAGATATCTGCACAAACAAAGAGGATAATGGACGTGGTCAGATGAGAGCATTGGGAGCTCTGTGGAAATGTGATTTCCAGCCTGCGTGTGGCCTCAGCACCTCTCTATAATTAGACAGTGAGCCTGAATTTGTGAAAGTTCCTCACCATCCTTCCTGGAAACTCCTTCATCCTGTCTGTGCCTAGGTATGTGATAAAACTGTTGTTGTGGAATTTCCTAACATAATGATGCTAGTTCATTTGTAACATCAAACTTATTTCGAATGCAGAAAAACTTCAGTGTGATGGACTCATAAAGTGATGATTTCTGAAGGACGAGATAGTTCTAAAAATGCCCCATTTCATTATTTTCACTGCATAGGGGACAAATGCACTTGAATGAATGCATCTAATGTTGATTACTGACACAGCACTGGAAATTCATGACTTTATTCAAGTTTAAGAAGCGTGGGTAAAAACAAAGCCATGTGGCAATTGTGGGAATAGCCGGTTCTGCTCTGGAAGGTGATCTGTCACTGCTCACTTCACTCAGAGCCCTCCTTCTTTCCTACGTGGATATCTTCAGATGAAATTCTTCTGGGGCTTGGCCACCCATGCCTCCCGAGGATGAGAACAGAGACGTGGGCATTCTCACTGGGCACACTGGGCCTAAGTGGTTTCTACCTCAAAGCACTACTCAGGGCAGATCTGCTGTTCTGACCTTCAGCAGAATAGAATATGAAACAGACATGTTGCACAGCAGTGTGAAGCAGATGTGTTTGGCTTCGGTGCAGTGTGAGGAGACATTCAAGATGGTTCCTGTGTTTAAAGAGCATGATTTTGGATTCCCCCAGCCTTGGGTCTGGTCTACCTAATAACCCCATGACCTGGGGCAAGTCAGTTGCCAGCTTCTGCATCTCTACAAGTGGTTGGAAAGGACTCCTGTGATTCCAGGTGGGTCATGAGACCCAATAAGGCATGCTCAGCAGGAAAATAGCAGAGAGTCCGGCACATGATGTGAACCCCTGTCATGAGCCTTATGGAGACCAGCTTAGGTCTGTTCTGTCTATTGAAAAGGCATCATCACTGCTTTCGCTGTAGAGGGCTCCACGGTCAACGAGAGCCAGGAGTCCTGAAGCTCTTCACACTACTTACCAGAGTGCTAGGGATGCCTGGAGAGCCTGGTGGGCCTGGGTGGCCAGGGGATCCCACGGAGCCCTTAGTCCCCGGTGGGCCCACAGGTCCTATGGCCCCCTTGGTGCCAGCAAGCCCTGGCTTTCCCCGTTCACCCTGTGGGCCTCGGTTTCCTGGAATTCCCTGATCGCCCTGTTAAGGAAAACATAATGATAACAGAGAATACTCCCTCCTAGAGCCTCAGTAGCATGGCTGAGAGCAGAGAGACTAGGTCCACACCACACTAGAAAGTGTGCTGTGGGACTGCGTGTGGTGACTTGAACGCTGTTCCTCACCACTTTTCCTGCAAATGTGGGTATGCACACTATACACTGAGCAGGACAATGTTGAGAAACATGCAAACGAACCCAGGCGAAGAATGGGAGTAGTGCTGGCACCCAGGCAGCTCTCCAAATGTGCATGACTGCAAGTGCCAGTCTACCAGAGGGTGCCTTGGACAGTTGGCACCAGTGTCAGCCAAGGCCTGAGTCTCCTTTGCAATCATAGAGGAAGGTTGCCCAGGGGACCTCATCACTGAGACTCTTCACTCAAAAGAGCCCCAGGACACTCAAAACTGCTCCTAAATCATGTGTACTCCCCATTCCACTTTCTCCTGTTTGGTCTTTATCAAATGCTTTGGGTTTGCCTTCTGTACTTGTGTTCTACATGTGTGCATGCGCGCATGCACATGTGTACATGCCTGCATGTGTATACAGGTGTGCATTGCATACGTGTATGTGTGCATGAATATGTGCATATGTTATACATGTGTACTTGCATGTGTATAAATGTGTGCATGTGTGGGCGTGCTTGTGAGCATGGTCACTGTGTCTTAAACACATACAGTACACGGAAGTGAGGAAGCAGAGCCTTTGAAAGGTTCTGAGAGGTAACTGGGGAGGGGGTGGCTCCTGAGATTATTTACTCAGCAGCATAAATGAACTAGGAGATAATCTGCTGAGTAAGATGCCACATCAATTAGGAAAATATTACATTAGGTGAGTCTAACTCTTTTGTGGAATTTCCTTCATGCTGTCTTTTATCCTGCAATGTGTCTATTGCTGTGTCTGTTTGTATGACAGAGAGAGAGAAAGAGAGAGAGAGAGAGAGAGGGAGGGAGGTGGTTTATTATGGCAGATGTTTCAGTCATAGGTTTTTAAATATTCAGTCGCACACCCCAGGAGGTGATGTTCACATTCAATATGTTGGAATGGTGCTTGAAGCTGCCACGTGTCTCCTTGGCAAAAGGTCAAACTCTATTTCTCTTGATTTAAAAAATAATGACAATAAGTGGACATTTATAGAGATCCATGTGATCATGGACTGTGAAGACATATCGAAAGAAGCCACGGGCAACCCTCTTTCAGGTCCCCTATCACTTGGGAGCTTTTTGTCTTCTTAATAAACTCCTGCTTTCTTACCTCTGGGAAAAAAAAAAGAAAAAGAAAAAAAGAAAAGAAAAGAGGCCATGTAGAGAGAAATAAAAGCAGTTGGGCCTAATATCAATGCTGCTGTCTTAGTTACAAAAACACATCTCCATACAGGTCTGTCAACCTGGCTCACATTTGCAGAAGTTTCGAAGATGATTAAAAAAAAGATACTAGCACACTTTGATCAATGATCAATATTGTGATCATGTGCAAAATTAATGCAATCTTTAACATATAAAAGTTGGCCAGGCTCGGTGGCTCAGCCTGTAATCCCGCGCTTTGGGAGGCCGAGGTGAGTGGATTGCCTGAGTTCGCGGATTCGAGATCCACCTGGGCAACTTGGCGAGACCTCATCTCTACAATAAATCAAAAAAGTAGCCGGGCATGGTAGTGCGCGCCTGTAGTTCCAGCTACTTGGAAGGCTGAGTGGAAGGATGACCGGAGCCCAGCAGGTCGAGGCTGCCATGTCCGGGAGTGTGCCACTGCACTCCAGTCTGGGTGACAGAGTGACACTTCAACTCAAAAAAATATATATATATAAAAGCTATTTTATAAGTTAGGTACAAAGATGTTCACTGTAGTGATGTTTATTACAAAAACTGGAAAGAATCTGCCCAGAAAAAGGGGAGGTAAGTGGAATGAGGTCTATTCAGACAGTAGAATAACATACAACAATTAAAAGACAGATATAGATATATAGTCACTGGCAGGGAAAGATGGTTATTATGTATTGTTGTATGAAAAAAAGTCATTTCCAAGACAGTAAAAGTTCATCTTTGGAAAAGTATATATTTATTGATATTGTTACCCACATATGTGTATGTTTTGCATATGAGTGAGAGAGATGGAAATCTTACCAAAATACCAAAGTCCTCATCTCTGTGAAGGGGAATGAAGTGGATTTTTTTCTTTCTGTTTTAATTTATATTATCTTTATTTTCACATTTCCTTCAGTTATCGGGAATTATATGTGCAAGAACAAATAAAAATGAGCACAGAAACACCGTATGCAGACCGGATGCCCACGTGCCTCCCTCACACACAGTCACAGTCCCTGATGAAACAGCCCTGAGTAACATTCCTGAGGAACCCCCCCACAGCCACGTGACCCCAATCCTACTGGAAAGCATTAAGGCTCATTAAAGAAACTTCTGGGAAGTTGCAGCAGCAACTATGTGCAGTTGCTGTGCAGAAGCTGTCCATATAGGTTTACCTGCCGTGTAACAGCAATCCAAGCAATTCAGACAGTAGCATGCAGGGTAACTAGGTTGCCCGTAGCTTCACTATGCATCCGTTTCCTTCCATTTCTACCCCCTCACCCCACCTTCTTCCTACCACCAAGTCTTCCTGGAGGCCAGTGTTTCTAAGAGGGGGATTTTGCTCCCCGAGAGGCACATTTGGTTGCCACAGCTGTGCATGGAGGCCAGTGGTGCTGCAAACATTCCACCACTCAGAAAGCAGCCACCACACCAGAGGTGCCTGCCCCCATATACCCCCAGGGCTGAGGCTGAGAAACCCTGCTCCAGGCAAAAAGAACGCAGGTGATTTCACACAGTAGGGGTGCATATCTGAGGCAGGAGGATGATGACAGCTTTCCAAGCACGAAGAGGGAAGTGGACTTGGCTGTGTGCAGAAGCTGGCCATACAGGTTTACCTGCCGTGTAACCTGCTCTGGGTCCTTTATCTGTCATATTTCATGTCTAGTGGGGCTCTCAGATCACAGACAGTCCACCCAGCCTTTTCTTACTGGGAGGTTTGTAGGGGTCTATATACACACTGTGAACCCAAATGACAGGACAGTTGTAACAGACCTGAAAAACAGTCATGACAGCAGTATACATACACGTTCTCCTTTGGGACCTCTGTCTCCAGGCTTGCCTGCGATGCCCTGAAAAATAGATGTAACACTGACATCACCACTTGCCAAGGCTTTCGTCAATCTGCTTGACCTACGTGATGGTAGGTATTCCAGATGCAGTGAACTTTTACTTTAAATAATATTTTCCATACCTGAGCACCTGGTAATCCATCTTTTCCATTTATTCCCTATAAAGATGAAACATGATTAATATTTCTAATTCTGCATGAACATAGATAGACACAACAAAAAGGTAAAGTTTCAAGGACAGCTGCTTAGTCATACTGTTAGCGAGATCTTGGTGAGGCAATGTGGTGAAATGGAAAACAGATTAACAGAGTCAGGCATCCCTGCGTTCAAATTCTGTCACTTACTAGTTGCATTGACCTTGCTGGGCAATTTACTTAATCTCAGTAGCATCAGCCTCTTTACTTACAAAGTGAGGAATAGGAAATAGTCACCGAAGGTTATTTTTCTGAGAAATAAGGAAGTGCCCCAGGTTGCTAGGTGGCTGGTCATGGCATTTTTGCCACCTTCTAACAAGTTTTCATAACAGAGAGTCAATTTCATGAATGGCCTCAGCTGCTGTGGGGGGAAATTTCTAACATGGCCAGAGCATGATCCCACCATGAAATCAATTGTCAGCTGGAGAAGCACTGCTGTTTCTCAGTCGGAAGATATGAGGAGAAAGGAAAGCAAGAAATCATAGCCATAATTTTTGAGAGGATTAACAGTGACTTTTTATTAGAAAACTGAATGTTTTCGGAACTTCAAAAGGCAGTTGTAGAAGTGGTAATAAAGCCTATTCCTGCTTAAAGATTTCCAAGGCCAGGAGGACCCCTGGTTGGGAACCACAGATAGAGAAGTACCTGGTCATATTTCTACCCAGGTCACCAGCAGATGTGCTTCTGAGGTTTATTTGCAGAGGAAGTTAGGGTGAGGGTTGTGCCTTCCTAGTGACTCATCGTGCTGGGATGGATTCCAAGAGGCTGGAACTGCATGTCTTCCTGCTGTTGATGACACTAAAATCTGTCACGGTTGGTGGCCCAACCACAGACCCCAGCCTTTCTGAAGCACCCCAGGAGTTCTCGAGAGTCCTTGAGCAAAGATCATGCTACGTGGAGCATATGGTTCAAAGGATTCATTATATCCAGGACTGTGAGCAAAAGATGAGGCAGATATAGAGAGGGTGTGGAAGAAAGGGCGTGCCATTTGAACAAAAGGAGAAATCTAGTGGAAAATGTGGCTTGCGTTGCTGGTAACAATATAAGAAGAGAAAGAATGCTACAACAATTTTCTGTCTCCGGTAATTTCGCAAGGAAGATCACGGGTGTCCTCTTCTGCACATGAAGTTGTCACTTGATGTCCATGGGGTGTCCTGCCCTCAGAAATTTCATGGGACCACATGACATCTGCCTGACTCTGCCCTGGTCTCCATCCTCTGGAAGGAGTCCTCCCTAGCCTGCACTGGGCAGCTGACTGCTTGAAGAACACTGCTTGCTGGTCCTAAGCCAAGTGGGTGACATGGGTCTCAGGCTACCTCGAGCATGCAGGCCGCTCCTCTGCACCCCCCAGGTGGACTCTCCCCTCCCCCATAGCTTCTCCTGTCTCTTCTAGCTCCAGCATCACCCCCATCCTCACACCTCGACTCCCCTTCACTGGGGAGATGAACGGGAGAGAACTCCACCCACCAGATCCATCAGCCTTTGTGGACTTACCCCTCGACATCTACAATTCCCACCTCACCATCGAGAAGGGACAACTGCCCTGTTCCTTGTTAAGACCAATTTGCATTTGGAAGAGGAACACCGGTCCCCTTCTGCTCAAAGGCGCTCCACTGTCTCGCGTCATCAGAGTCACTCTCAGTGGGACACAAATGTGCTAAATCTCTCCCCCAATCACCCTTGCATGTCTAAACCCAGTGGAAGGTGGCCAGCCCTCAGGTCCTTCTCTGGAGGTCTACATTCCTCTCTCCCTTCCCTTAGGATATCCATGTCTAAACTCCTCTGTCCCTTCCCTCAGGACATGCATATCTACACTCCTCTCTCCCTTTCCTTGGGACACGTGTGTCTACAATTCTTTCTCCCTTCCCTTGGGACCCCTACTCATTCGCCACCAGGAGCTTCAGAGTTGGGTTTTCTCTGTAGCTCCTTGGCGGAAGTTGCTCAGTCTTCTACACTGAATCCTCTTCCCAATGATTGATCTCTTCCCTCCCCACCTGCAGGGACACTGCCGGGTCCAGGTTCGGGTTCAAACTTCCAAATTGGTCTCTCCAACCTTGGCTCTGTTCCATTCCAGATGCATGCCTCCACTGCATACGCACATGTCCACTTGGCTGTCTCCACACAAGCGTGCCCGCACAGAGGACTCCTGGCTTCAATCTTCTCTACCTCACCACCCTCACACAGCTGCTCAACCCCACACTTCAGCTTGGCATATACATCTGGCTCACCAGCAGATCTTGTGGCTGTCTCCTGGATGCACTCCCAGATTCCACACTCATGGCCTCCCTGTTCCCACTTCAGGCACGTCTTGTGGAGGTGTCGGTGCTTTCTACTGTTTGTCTTCCTCCACTCGTGCCCCACACAACCATCAGAGTGACCCCTAAGATGTCTGTCACTTTTGTTCCCTACTCCAAATCTCCCAGTTTCCATCATATTTCAAATGAAACCCAACTCCATTCCTGATGTAGATGGTCCTTGTGGCCTGGTCTCCACCAGTGCTCCCCTCAGGACCATTCCTGCTCTTCCTTCCCTTGGCCTATGCTTGTTTTCGCATCTCTTGTTGCTCCTTGACCTCACCAGGGTAGGTCATCTCCTTCAACAAGGCTCTCCTGACCTCCCCACAGCTTGATATCTCTTCACATGCAGGTTTCTGCTTGGATAGCAGGCAGGCCTTCTCTGAGTTTATCTGAATGGTGCTCTGAAGCAGGGGTCTCCAACCCCTGGGCTGCAGACCAGTACCAGTCTATAGCCTGCCAGGAACGAAGCTGTGCACAAGAGGTGAGCGGTGGGCAAGTGGAGCTCTGCCTTCTGTCAGATCAGCAGTGGCATTAGTTTCTCATAGGAGCATGAACCCTATTGTGAACTGTGCAGGTGAGGGATCTAGGTTGTGTGCTCCTTATGAGACTCTAATGCCTAATGATTCCCTCCCTGCCCGCTGCTCCTGGTCCATGGAAAAACTGTCTCCATAAAACTGGTCCCTGATGCCAAAAAGGTTGGGAACCACTGCTCTAAAGCTTCACTCTGCCTAGCTCCCCTTTTCCTGGATCTGTGTGTGCATTTACTGTTTGTTTTGCTTGTGTTCTTATCCTAGAATGCACACCCCATGAGCTGCCAGCACTCAGTGCAGTGCCCGCATGGAGTCGGTGCCCAAGAAACATGTGTTGAGTGAGCAAATTGCTTTTGGCATGATCTCCTGGGGACCTGAATTCAGAGTTTCAGGAGTGGGCTCTCAGGGGGTGAGAATGGAGAGTTGGCATGGGAACGGGAGGGAGAAAAGAGGAAGGAAATTGACATTACTGGATACCTCCCACGGGCAGGTGCAGATGTGCTTCCCGTGTGTCATGTCATGTAGGAGACATCAGACCCTTCGGGCCATAATTCAGAACCAGATCATCCTGACAGCAGATTGCATGTGCCCCATTCTTTTTTTTTTTTTTTTTTGAGTTGGAGTCTCACTCTGTCACCCAGACTGGAGTGCAGTGGCCGCTCCCGGCCACCTCAGCCTTGACCTGCTGGGCTCCGGCGATCCTTCCGCCTCAGTCTTCAGAATGTGCTCCATTCTAGCACATGACCTTTTCTGAGGAGATAAGGTCCCCAATCCTGGAGACCAGTGCTGTGTGATCACCTCCAGTCTCCCTGTCCCCAGCAGGTTCCCCCTCCCTTATATAGCACTGAAGATACACAGGCAAAGCAGCAGTGCTTCTAGAACCATCGACCCAAGAGTGAGGTGTGTCTTGTTCACTTTTACATCCCTCCCTAAGGACCCGGCACAAACAGTAGAGTCTGAACGAGTTGTTGCGGAGTTGGATTAATGAGAATGACTGTTATGGTGTCATGTCAATACCACATGTCAGTAGCCAAGAGCTGTTTCAGGACATGGGCATGACATACCCGGCAGCAGTGATGGATGGAGGTGTAAGAATGAGGCCCCTATGGACAGAAGAAGGAATCTGAGAAAACAGCTTCCACTCTGAGTTTTTGCTTGACCTATGAGTGTTTATCTGAGAGTCTCTGGTTTCTTTGCGTTCCAGGATGTCACAGGTCATTTTATTTTTCAATTCTGTTGAGAACATTAGGGTTAAAAAACAATGAATCTAATTTCCTGACACTTAAAACAAAAAATCCTTCCTTTCCCATCATTGTTTATGATATAAAGATACCACACAGAGATCTAGGAGACTCAGTGAGAGCTCCCCACCCAGACCTCCAAAAATCCGTTTGCAGAACCTGCTCTTACTTCCGTGGAAACTGCTTATTCAAATCTCGGAATTTTTGAGGAGGTAGGTGAGGAGGTGATGGTAGAACATTTTCCAAAATGGCATATTTTAGACAGCAAAAAGTACTTACTGGCTTTCCTGTGGATCCTTCTGGCCCAGGGAAACCTATGTCTCCTACGGGTCCTCTCTCGCCCTAGGGACATGTCCACAGACACAAATGAATTACCAAGAAATGTTTTAAAACTACAAGTGGGTATAACACAAGTAGAACTGATGCAAAAGCCTCTGACAACTCACCGGTTCCCCGGGAACACCTGGGGGTCCTGGGGCACCGGGCTTCCCCTGGGGAAGCAAATGGAAGAGCATGTTAGGAGGCGAATGCTAGACGGTGCCGTGCATTTCCCTCCCCACCCTTGAGTTCATAGCACCCCTAGGGCTGTGGCTCTCCAAGAAGCAGTGTTCCTATGGGGACAGAGGCCAGGGTTGCATACTCAACCTGCAGGCTACAGGGCACAGACAGGAGTGTGGCTCTCTGTGTGGATGGCAGAGGGGCGCGAGGAAGAACATTTCCGAAAATACTAAACTAAAGTGTATCTGTTGTTGGAAATTCCTCTTGCACCTGTTTTCCCAGAAGGGCACAGAGGGTCAGGGAAGATTTTCCCAGGCTCTGTGTGTCACAAGAGGGCTTTTAAAGTTCACAGTAAGATAGACTAATAGAAGCCTGTGGTTTCGAAAGGCTGTGTTTTGCTGAAAGAAAAAGGAACCGGTAGAACAGTTTAGTCTGTTCCAGTGCACTGTAGTTTGGAGGACTGACACTGGAGAGGACCTAGAACAGTAAGGTCACAGGCAGGATGACAGAGGAGAGTTCCCAGCAGAGACTGATGGCAGAGCAGTGCCAGGTGTACAGACAGGCTGTGATGTTGCAACTGAGAAGGAACCACCTCTGACTCCTTGGACCTGACACAGCTGGGAAAGACAGGCAACATGGGAGTGTAGGTATGGACCTGAGATCTTAGTCAGCCAGGTAGGTTTTGGGGGAGTATGAAAAGGAAGGGGATTTTTCCCCTGTGCTGCTTAGAATTCTGGAAGAAGGCCCCCTCTTGGATTTAGATTCGGCTGCGTGGTAAAGCTAGGCAGACACAGAGTCAAGGCCGAGAGCATCCTGGCTCCCACAGCTGGCTGCCAGCAGGAGGTCCTGGAGTTCCTATGGGTATAAGTGGGGATGGAGCCAAGGCCAAGGTCTACGAGGGTCTTGGTGTGGATGCAGGGGGAATGGTGTATTCGTGCCTTGGGATCTGAGACAGAGGGGCAGGGATGCTGATGAAGGTTGCAGCAACCCTAAGGTCAATAGGACCAGCAGAGAACTCAGAGCACTGGGAAGACAGTCTGAGTGGAGGGCCCTCACTATGCCATCATCACAGACACTCTCTCCTCTGTATCCACAGCCAGCCTGAGAGAAGAGGTGAGAAAGAAACTCTGGAGAGACCCCTGGATGGCCCTGAATAGCCCAGAAAGGGATGGACTGGTATGCTTGAGGAAGAGCAGGATTGAATACCCTTGGTTATCGGATAAGTAACCATGGTGTAACTAAAGTGAGAGGGTCTCATCACTGTTGCGACCAGAATAATTGCCTTAAAATTATTTTTATCATGATTATATATATGTGGGTAATATTATATATGTGTGTATATATATATATATATATATATAAAACAAAATATTTACCACAAACTATTTTTAAGTGTATACTTCAGTGGCACTAAATATAATCACATTGTCATGTAATCATCACCACTATCTGTTTCTAGACCCTTTTAATGATTTTGTTTTCTGAGCCACAGCAAGGTCCATTTATAAAAAAAACAAAGATTTTTTTAATTAAACAGTTGCTTATTTGCAGTCTGTAAAGTTTTTAGCTCTTTACTTCTGTAATTGTCAGTTAATGATATATGAAAATTGTTTTTTAAGTAAGTGGATCAGATCTTAGATATTTACCCAGGTAGCAAGCTAGCCCCTTATTTCAATAATGCCTCATCCTTCAGAAGTGTTTTTGGAAGCCCTCATTTGCAAGCTGTTCCAGATGGCTGCACGGCTTTTACATATTCTGGTGGCCAGGATTATCTCTTTGAAGATGAACTTAATTTAGGGTAATAGCAAAAGTAATCTGTAATCACACCTGGGTGAATACAGTAGAAAATTAAGCTTCACCATATCACATGAGACAAAACCAGGATGTGAATGTAAGGGTGCAGCCTGTAAGGGCATCCTCAGGACAAATCCAGATACAGAGTTTCCAATATGTTGCCAGAAATGTTGGTGGGGAGAGTAGTAGGGAGGAACAAGATTAAGTGTGGAGTCAACTTTCAAGAATACTTTCTTTAATAAATAATTCTCAAGTGCTTACTAAAGAAAACATTCTCATGTAACTTTTCCAATCATAAAAATATTTAACTCTATCTAGAACAGCCAGATAAGGGAATGTCATTCTCTATAAAGGATACAGTTAATGGACAGGTTCTATCTTGAGTTATTAGACCTAGCAGTTAATGGAGTGGGGTAGAGTAGCTCCAGACACTTTCAGGGATGGGGTGGCATTGGGCCATGGGCAGGACACTGGATGTCATCAGTAAATGTCAAAAGTGGGCAGTGGGCGTCAGTAGATACAGTGGATGGTGGTGGGTGGTGATGGTGGGGCCCTTCTTACCTTCTTATGTTTCTGTGATTCAAGCACATGGCTTTTCTGGACTTTTCTGAACTGCTGTCCTGAACCTGCCCTGCAGGGGCGCCCAGTAAGAGGATAAATGTCCTCTTACTCATAAAGCATGACCACAACATTTTAATTAGCACATCAAGAATGAAGACTACAGTGATCCCTAGGGCTCAGAGAAATGATTTCAACCTTTCCTGGAGCCCTTCCTATTCATTTTAAAAGCCCTTGATGAGATTAAAACATTTGACACCAGAGAGCAACAAAAATGATTGAGAGGGCTGAAAGACTAGTTTACGAGGAGACATTAGTGGCCATAAACTCTGCTAATTGCCCCAGTAGGGGACAACCCAGGCAGATGCAGCTTAATACGAGGAACTTGGCATGCGTGTATGAGGACAGGAATTTGGCCTTCAAAGACTGAACCTTTGATCTAAGAGAATAGAGAAGCAAAACACGCTTTTCAAAGCTGTGCTCATAGACTAAGGTACAGTCACAGGTAACTCGGTGTCCTCTCCCTTCATGAAAGTGACGTGGGAAACTAACAAACAAATTAAAAATAAGAGAAAGGTAAAAATAAAGTGTGGTACATTCTTGAGGTGGGAGAAAGACAAGTGGTTTTATTTATGACACTAGAGGTTCCAGGAACTTAATGCCATCAGTGTTGTGATGTGCTTCCCAGTCCTTCTTATTTTATTTTATTTTATATTCAAGGAGTACATATGCAGGTTTGTTACATGGTTATATTGTGAGACGATGAGGTTTGGGCTTCTATGAAGTCTGTCACCCAAATGATGAGCATGGTACCCAATGGGTAGTTTTTATGTAAGACCTTAATCTAAAAAAATCCTAGAAGAAAACCTAGAAAACACTCTTTTGGACATTGGCTTACACAATGAATTTATGACCAAGTCCTCAAAAATAAATGCAGCAAAACCAAAAATTGGCAAGTGGGACTTAACCAAAGAGCCTCTGCACAGTAAAAGAAACTATCAACAGAGTAAACAGACTACATATAAAATGGGAGAAAATATTTGCAAACCATGTTCCTGATGAAGAATTAATATCCAGAGTCTATAGGGAATTTAAACAAATCAACAGAAAAAAAATAACCCCATTAAAAAGGGGGCAATGGACATGAACCGTTCAAAGGATGACATACAAGCAGCCCACAAACACATGAAAAAATGCTTAACGTCACTAATCATCAGAGAAATGCAAATCAAAACCACAACGAGATACCATCTCACACCAGTCAGAATGGCTGTTATTAAAAAGTCAAAAACCAAAAGATGTTGGCAAGGCTGTGGAGAAAAGGGAATGCTCATACACTGTTAGTGGGAATGCAAGCTGGTTCAACTCCTGTGGAAAGTAGTTTTGATATTTCTCAAAAAACCCATTCGATACAGCAATTCCACTACTGGGTGTATATATATATATACCCCAAAGGACATAAACCGTTGTACCAAAAAGACACCTGCACTCACATATTTATCACAGCACAGTTCATAGTAGTAAAAACATGGACCCAACTTAGGGACCCATCAATGGTGAATTGGATAAAGAAAATGTGGTACATTCCAGCCCTTCTTATCTGGCTGTGGGCTTGTCATGGAGATAGAACCGTTCACCCGGGAAAATGACGTGAGAATCTGAACTTACCGGTATCCCAGCCATTCCTGGGGGACCTGCTGGGCCTCGATCTCCCTGTTGGAATTGAAAAAAATGTTGCTACTTATAATAATATCTGCAAAATTTTTACTCATAAAATTAATCCTCAAAAATAGTTTGTACTTGATAAAACTTTTCTTTGGATCTGGTAACTGTTGTCAACGTTAGCTGCTGTGACGCTAACAGGCAGATGGGAAAATAACAAAATGAGTAGCCAATTGAACCTGCTACATCTTTTTTCCCTGGTAAAATAAAAGTAAATAATAGTTTTACTGCAAACAAGCATTCATGCTATCAATTCTGTGAATTATTCTTAATAGGACTCTATACATACAGCTAAAATTAGTCAACATTTTTTCTCCACGTATTCAAAAAAGATCAATATTTTTGTGTGAAACAGTAAGCGCACCGAGTGTCTTCTAAAAAGCTTTTCCAATTCTTATCTCACCACAGGTAGGGGGAGATAAAAAAGATCTAGTAGTTTGCAGTTCTTTTCATCCTATCAGTCAGAAGAACCCCTGAATTGCTCTCAATAATGGAGTGACTCAAATCCTCTTCCAGATGCAAATTGGCATTTTAGATAAAACTGACAATGCTAAAATACTAATGATTTTATATATATATAAACACATGAAAAAATGCTTAACATCACTAATCATCAGAGAAATGCAAATCAAAACCACAACGATTTTATATATATATATATATGATAATAAAATGACAATTTTGGGTGTAGAGCCCATATTTAAATAGGACTTCATAACTTCATTTCGGGACATAAAATAATTGACTTAATGAAGAGATACATTTGGTTCTTGGAGGGCAAGATGATATTGTAAAGGTGCAATTGTTACTCAGACTAATTTATACATTTAATGCAATTGCTACAAAGCTGCAGCTGAATCAAATGATATCAAAGTTTACTTGGCATAATAAAGAAATAAAAAGTTCAAAGAAGAATAAAAGAGATACTAACAACATCAATGTTTAAATATATGATAGATAAAGCTATAATAATTGGAATAATGGAATATTGGCATAAGATTAAGCAGTATATTAATATGATATAGCAAAAATCTCAGAAATATAACAGCATTTATAATATGATTTCAGAAAAGAAAGAGACGTATTATTCAACAATTAGTGCTAATAATTGAATTTCTTTGAAAAAGTTTTTAAAATCACATATAAAGTTTTTATATCACATATAAAAGTTTATATCACATATAAATTTCATATTTATATATTAAAAAAAATAATATAAACTTTAAAAGAACTAGAAGAATATATTAGTGGCTATCAGATCTTGGTCAAAAATAAAAGCAAAATCATTTTGTGCATGAAAGCAAAATAAGAGATCATAAAGAAAAATAGTTTTAGATTTGACTACATTAAAGTTATATTTACAATAAAAGTAAACATAAAAATGAAAGGTGGAGACCAACTACAATAAGGACTCCCATATATATGACAGAAGTAATATCTTTAGCATAGAAAGCATAGCTGCTGTCACAAAGAAAAAAAAACAGAAACATGTAAAAAAGACATAAACAGACAATGCTCATCAGTTTCACTCTTCTCTTTAAATGATGAGATTTTCATCCTTAAAATGAATACACTAGGGCTTTCATTCAGTGGGAACATCTGCATATCTGATCAAGATGAACATCAAGAGGATCTCTCTCTGACAAGGCAGTCTTCTTCGCATTCGGATTCCTCATACCTTGTTCTTTGAACCACTCTCTCCTTATTATCTTGGCTCTTATTCTCACAGTTATGCCTGATATCTCATTAACAAAGATATCTGTACTCCCCCATCATCTAAATTTCATGTATCCCAACTTTGAATCCCATTCCACATTATTCTAACTCACTCCCTTAAGTACCTTGAACCCTAGGACCTCCAATCCATTGATAGTACAAATTTATTATCTTTCACACCCTGGATGGCTTCTCTCCCTTCTCTGCATAAATTTCATAGCCATTGGTTATGATCACCACCTTGTGTATGCCATAACTCTCTTGTCCCATTCTTGTTTCTAGCCCGCACTTGTCAAAACCAGAATGTTGTTTGAACCCAGCTCTCTTCCCTCACTTTCTGTGCCCTGACCTGGATGTTTGCACAGGGCTGAGGAAGCACACATGGTCTCCGTGATGGGTGTCACTTCAGTGCATGACTGTGAGCCTCAAGGGGGTACCTAGGGCTGACCAGTCACCACACTTCTGTGCTCCCTGAACTAATACAAACACACACACACTCTCTCTCTCCCCTAGAGGATTTTCTCCTTAAATCCCAATGTCTTTTTCCCTACCTTGCTCTCTGAGAAAATGTCAGCAATTGGAAAAGAGTGTTCATTGTCTCCAAACAAGACATCTTCCCACCTGCCAACACATGTCCCCACACTCTGTGTCCCACCTTTCACTACTGGTACACTATCTCCTTGGAAGCCAAGCCTCCACTTATGCTGCCAGGTCCCCATCCCTCTTAGCTGTCTATGACACTGCTCCAGCATTCTTTCTCTCTCCCCGTATCATCTTCCTATCCTCCTCTTCGTTGGCTCATTCCTTAAGCACACAAGCATTCTGGTCTTCCCAAGATCTTCAAAATCTGTTTTCTAACACTCTGTTCCTACTTCTTCCAGTAGCCTCTGGCCTGTTTCTTTACTTTCCTTTGCAGCAAAACTCCTTGAGCATTGTCGATATTGACTTGCTGTATATTTTTTCTCATTCTCCCTTAAATACATTCAAGTCCAGCAGTTGCTGCTTCACTACAGTGAAATAGTAATAATTTCTCTTGTCAAGGTTGACCATGATCTTTACATTGCTAAATCCAGTGGTCAAAACTTGACTAAACTACTTGACCCATCCCCATTATCCTTGACCCATTTGTAGTGTTTGAGACAGACACTCACCCCTTTCTCCCTGATTTGCTTTTCTTTCTTGGGTTCTAGGATACCAAGTTTTCCTCCTACCTTCCTGGTCACTTCTCCGTCTCCCCTGATCCTTCCTCCTTTTTCTTCTTAATCTCTTAATCTTGGAGGGCCTCAGGACTCACACTCTTGATCCTCTTCTCTTTCTAAAAAATCTACTAGCATTCCCTTGACGATCATATCCAGTCACCTGGCTTTAGGATAACATCTGTCTGTTCAGAACAGACACACTTATATTTCCATGAGACTCTATTCCAACTCCAAACTTTTCTTTCATACCACTTACTCCATACCTCCACGAGCTGTCTAACAGGTATCTCCAAATTTGGTCTCATGTCTGATATTAAACTCTTGATAGTCTCCCCCTCCCTCCAAACAGGCCCTGCTTATCACCGTCCTCCTATCGGTTGATGGCCACCCCATCATGCCAACCACTCATGCCATACAACTTAGAGTCATCTTTGAGTCTTCTTTCATTCTTTCTGCATCGAATCAACCCGAAAACTCTATTAGTGCTACCTTCAAAATACATCCAGAATCCAGTCACTGCTCACTGTCTCCTATCTGACCAGAGCCAAAGTCAGCCTGGATGACTAGATATCTTCTAACTGGCTTCCCTGCCATCACCCCACCCTCCAACTGTGGGCTCTGACACACCTCTACACAGAAACCACAGATGGCCCTGAACCACTCCAAGTGAAGGATGAAGTTCTGGTGATGGCTGGCATGCCTCTTTATTGGAGTTTCTCTACCTGTGGGGAAAGGGGCACTTGCGGACCACGATGAGCCTACTTGTCCCATGCTTACTAGACAACGTTAGCTAATCACTAGGCATGTGCTTAGGGGCTGGCCCTTGATCCCTGTACCTACCTTGCCACAAAGCCCAGAACACAATTTGCAGATGGACACTGTCCTCTGCCAGCCACACACAGAGTAGCACCACACTATATTGCAAGGGCCACGTGTCAACTCTACCTACTGTTCTGACTGCATCTCGCACCGGTCTTTCCTCCCTCCCTGCCTTGGTCAGCTTGGATGTAGCAGGAAATTGCATGTCTCAGGGCCGTTAGACCCATTGTTTCCTCTTCCTGGAACATGATCCCTTCAGACCTGAGGGGACTTAGCTAACTCCTCTCAACCCCATCAAATCTCTGCTCAGATCTTGCCTTCTCAGACCACCCTATTTAAAATCACTCCCCAGTACTCCTGATCTCCCTTGAACTGTTCTACTTTTTCTTTCATTCTGCAGAGTCAACAATATTACTTAGTTTTAAAAATTATGCTTATTCTTTAAGTTTTTGTATCTCCCTGGCTAGAATATCAGCTTCATGAGTACCTAGGTTTTCATCTGATTTGTTTCCTGTGTATCCCCACATCTAAACCAGTTCCTGGCATGACAGTAGGCATTCAGAGCAGGTTTGCAAATGCTGAATGAGTGGACACATTCCTAATCCGTGTGCTCACCTTTGCGCCTGGAAATCCTTCCAGTCCCGGCAAGCCCATTGCACCAGACTCTCCCTGTTAAATATGAACATAAGAAACACAGGAGCAATAACCAAAAGGTTGTTAAGCATTGGCTTCAAAAGCAAAGATACCTTTTGTTAACCTTCCCATCCCAAACATTGATTTGTAATTTAGCAAGGAAATGAAATGAACGATTTTAAAGCAATATATTATTGCATTTGGTGTTTGAAAATCTTTGAGAGTAAAAGCTATTCTCTGGAGTAGTCTGTTTTCCGATTAATCATTTTTATTCTGACTGAGACTTGAATCAGAACGAATCCCTTTTCTCAGTGGTAACTCTGATTTTAATGAGAATTAGAGTGAAAGGTTGGGCTTTAATAAAGCTTGCCAATTTGTGAGGCACCTGGCGTTGCTAGATTTCCAGAGAATAAGACCAAAACTATTTAAGAATGGAGAAGATGGGCTCTCCAAGCAGAGTGTATCATTCTGACATGTTCTTGTAGTCTGACACGAATCAGGAATGGTACAAGATGGGCCTCAGGAGCAGCACTGCCAATAATTTCAAAAGGCACTGCTCAAGCCGGGGAGTCTGTGAAAGGGGTGGGCAAGTCTTTTCCATTTAAAAACGTCTTGTGCATATTCCAGTGCACGTTGGAGGCTAATGGAACTGGCAGGTCCTCAAGGGTCACGCTGGGAGAAACCGTGGGGAGGAAGCAGCTGACTCTGGATAAACACGCCTTGGGGCTTTGAGTCAAGAAAAGGGAGGGAGTTGGGAGTTGAGTGATGCTTTCTTGTTGATGAATCAGTGCTCCCTGCAAATCTTTTCTTAGGACACTGATGCTTTGAACATAACCGCAAAGAAAAAGGAGCTTTCAAACTGCATGTTCTGTAAATGTATTTTCACATGCATCGTTCTAATCTGCTTCACAACTATTATCAAGGAGCTAACTTCCATTATTATTTATAACATCACTCTTATTCCAGAACACCTAATGAGTGAGCATGGAACTGGTCATTTGCTATGCTTCAGAAATCTTTTTAGATGAACTTCCCCCAATATCCATCAATCAAAACTTGACAATCAAAAACAAACAAGCAAACGGTATTCAGATTCTATTCTGCACAAAGCTCTGCAAAGGAGGCCCTGGTTTCATGACAAAGGAAACATGCTCTTTGATTCTCTTGTTTATATTCTCAGCAATCCTTAGGACAGAGGAGGTGCTCAATCAATCAATCAATCAATCAGTCCTTACCTGAAAGTAGCTGATAATTATATATTCAATTGAAGATCACTTAAAAATTGAATACCAGAGGAGTGAAATGAACCACCTCAGCAGGCAATAAATTCAGTTAAGAGCAATTTTCCTCTCTAGAGGTTTACTAAGCAGATTAGAAATCGCCCTGCAGATCTGCTGTCATGGGATTGGAAGGACTTTGGGAGAGGATGTTTACCCCATCCACTGCAGAGGGAGTTCTCGAGTCTCTGTGACCTTCCTGGCCTATTCCAATGGTTTGGGGTGTTGTTTCTCCACACAGGGCAACTGGTGGGAGGGGATTTGAGGGGCCCAGTGCACCTGACAAACAACCCAAAAGGGTGGCTTCAAAACTTTTTCTAGGATAAGCCAGAGTATGTGTGCTGTGTGTGTGTTTACTTCACTTCAGGACTGGATTTTTCTGTATTTGTGCTTCACTCACTCAATTCACATCTCTAGAAGCAGGGGACACCCTTCAGGCAGCTTTTACTCTACGCTTCATTGCAGCTAAGATATTTGGAGCCTCATGTCTTCAGATTCTACTCAACTATGTCCACATTTCTGTTGCCAGTCACTTTCCAATGCAAATGAATTATAATTAATCTTTATTATAATACGTAAAATACTTCTTTACTTTAATCTGCAGTTATTAATGTAAGAACTTGAAAGAATGTTCTAGAAAAGTACATGAGACATCCAGGTGCCCCTGAGGAAGCACAGGGGTTGTTTTGTGTGTGTGAGCATGGGAGAGAAAGGCCAGAAGGAAATTTTTCTTAACAATATGAAGTGAAATTAAAATTGGAATGAAGGATCTGGCTGGTGCACGCACAAAAACAGGTTGCAGATAAAGACAAGGCAGAGTGATCAGTAAAACAAGGGAAACTGCTAAATGACCTATTCCAGGTTCAGAACATGGTCCTAACTAGTTGAAATGATGCTTTTGGGAAAAAAACAAGTTGGTTTTTAAAATGTATTTTCCAGCAACAAAAAGGTAAGCCATTTAATTCACCTCCTTTGAAAATACATTTTGGTGTAAAAAGGCTACTTTTTCTGGCTTGTTTCTTTGCAGGTTTAAAAGTTATGCATCGAGTTTTGCCAAACTGTACTGTACTGAAGGACTTTGTTTTTTTACATGGCAATGGAAAGTGTCTTGAAGGTTTATTCAGTCTTAGGGACATTGAGATGAAGTATACACCCACAGGTTGGAAGGATACACAAGCAAACACGAGGATGGAGCACAAGCTGGAGAAGGACAGAATGGGAAGGGACGCCCAGGAACAGAGGGACACTAATGGATCTGGCAGAGCTTTTGCAGTGAGGCCCTGTGGCGGAGAAAGATGCTGAGAGCAGCTGTCCTCTCTGGGCGCTGGAGTAGACCTCCTGGTAGACCCCTTCTAATAAGTGGGTTCACGGCAGTACACATCTTACAGAACAATTGCCTAAGACATTCACAGCAGATAATCAGGCCCTTCTTTTTATTGGTAATTTGACAGGCATATTAACAAATTTCTTTCCAGTAAGTATTTTCTCATCCACAATCTATTTAAAATGGAATCAGTCATCTAATGAGGGTGATTAGAAGGATGTGTCCCATATTTCAGAGCTTCCAAAATGCCTTCCTCCAGCACACGGGGATTTTAAAAACACATCAGTGGAAAGAGATTGACCTCGAGGGCAGTGACAACATCAGGACGAATCATCTTAAAAATAAGAAGCATGTTGCTGGTATTTCTCTGGTGGCCTGCTTGTCCCTTTGACATATTAGTTGATGGACACAGAAGGCAGGCCATTTTGCCTGAGGCTGCTCTAATTCTAATAAGACCTAGATCCTTAAAGAACACATGATGTGGGCATGTACGTACCGCTGGGCCAGGGTCGCCTTTCGGGCCCTGCAAGAGAAACATGAGAAGTCCTTTGTAAAATAATAACTGAGGCAAAATGATAGAATGTGAAACGTTTTTGTCCAATTTGCTTTAACACACAAAAATTTCTGCAAATTTTGCTTCTGTTACAGTTTGGATTTGAAGAGCAAGATGAAGAAATGTGACTTGTTGGGATGCCATGAAAGTGATTGCCTGGACAGTGGTTTAGTTCTTTGATTTACAATGACAAGGGTGACACCATGGAGAAGAATGTTGTTTTCCATTACTTCGGCTGTGTACATTTTCTCAAGTTGGTTATGATTGGTTTTATATGGCTTCACTTATTTCCTCCTGCTGCAAAATTTATTTACATTGGTAGCCTGCATTTTTCTGTTCACTTAGGAGTTTGTTTTTCTTTATGGCTGCTCAGCTAAGTGTACTTGGTGATGACTGCTGTACTCACGGGGGGGCCGGGAGGGCCTGGGTAGCTGGGAACCGTCACACCTCCCTTCAAGGAAACAAGAGAAAAGAGAAAAATGAGAAGAGTTTACAGCAGCCTACAACTGGAAAGTAGTTTTAAACACAAATGTAAGTACCTGGATCTTGTATAAACTGCTCATGCCATTTCCTTCACTGAAGGGTGCACCCTTGGGAGAGAAAACAGATGCTGATTATTCTCAGGGGTGCATCTCCATCTCTTAACATTTAAATGTTTCCTATTGTATTTTAGAAAGCGAGCTGAGTACTATGAGTAAAATAATACCCCATTTCTGTTTTTAGCTTTTCCAGAGCAAGTACAGGGACAGAAGTGAGAAGTGTGACCGCCCCTGGAACACTGATGCTTTCAGTTGGGCTGGATTAATGTTCAGTTAGGACAGACAGGATGCTAATGCATTCAGGGACAAATATCTGCTCATTAAAATTCAGTTTCTGAATTGCCAATTTATCTTAACTGTGCTGTGGGCTGTCACCTGGCAGTGCTGAGTAAGATGGGAAGGGGATGACTTGGCTTCTGAAAAGTAATGCTTTTTGACAGTCTCTTCACACCAAAGAGAAAATTAAGGGAAATGGGAGATGACTTTACTCACACCCCTGTGCAGATGTTTCTACAAAGACACAGTCTTAGAACAATGGGGAACAAAAACATCCTGAAAAAACTGGCATACCATAGAGTACCTATCCTATAGTTAAAAAAAAAATCACAAACTTTAGCATTTAAAACATTTTGCCTATGAAAATTTTAGTTAGAATCCTTTATGCCTCTTTAAAAATTTCCCATAGGCTCAATAATCGAATTTGCATGTTCCTTTCTAGGATATTCACATCTCAGCTGCACAGAGAAGGAGCCACTCTTCTGCTGTGTCTGCCACTCCTTCTCAGCACTAGTGATGGGGACAAGACGCCCACCGTGTAATCCTTGGTCAGGTTGCGCATTCACTGGACTGCTGCCAAACATCTCCTGTGCTAAGTCCTGGAGTGACAGAGGACTCTTGTCTAAGGTTTCCAGAGGAAGTTTCCCGGAGAAGAAAGCATTGACTCAGCGTAGGGAAGGACGAATGGCTCAGATTTGAGAAAGATTGCATCATCTATTATGAAATCACAGGCCCCTTTCGTGAATTGTATTATATGTGCTGCCTGTCCACTGGGAAGGGACTGTATTCTAGGATTTGAACCCAGATACTTTCTGTCCTGCTTCTTTGTCGAGGGGGGAAGGAAGTAACAGATAAGTAGATTTAGGAGCCCAGCTGAGGAGAGAGCATGCCAGTCTCCATTTATGTGCAGAGCTGCCACTGTACACAGACACGGCATGTCCTCCTAGTCTTTAGAAATCATGGTCAGGTCTGCCCTTTCTCTGGTGACTGGGGCTTCTTAGAAGCTTCCTACGGGGTGGGGTAGAAAGAGTGTTAGCCTGGACCTCTGCTGCGATTCAAGCACGGCCCCACTTGAGGGCAGACTTGCCACAAGAGAGGTCTCCTCTCGCGGCCTCCCTGGCCGGAAGTATCCGTCTCTATCAGGAGCATAAAACATCCAGGGGACCAGGAGCAACATGAATAGAGCCTCTTGCATCTCAGACACTGTGGGGTGGGGAGAGGGGTGGCGAACAACTGTGGCACAATATCCGATCTGCCTGCTGGCACTGCTCCAAGTATCTTTTTTCCAGCCTTCCCCTCCCTCTTCTGGACACAAGCTCCTGAGTTCAGTGATTTTCCTGGAACCCCGGCAATAGGTGAAGAGTTGAGTACACACCCGGGTCTCCCAGGTGAGAGGTGGGGAGACCCGCACAGCATGGGAGGCCTTGAGGGGGACAAACGGGATCTACCCAAAGCATGCTGGGGTCACTTATATTCATACATGAAACCCAGAAGACTTTCATCTCTGAGAACATCTCAATGTCGTCTCACCTCTGAGTTATAAAAGTCTTAAGCAAACACACAAATGTAAAATCTGACACAACTCACAGGTGGTCCAGGTCTCCCAGGTGGTCCCTCACTGCCCTGCAAGAGATAGACAGACAATGTCAGTAGCTTAGACATCCGGGTTCGTGAATTTGACTGTGTCCATTCAGAGAGCCAAAATCAGCAGGACTTGCCTTTGGCCTTGTGACATCTGACTGAACTAGGCTTTCCCCTGTACCCAGGAAAACACATCTATAGGCCACAGAAGGGTATATACCTTTGCCCACACCCAGTGCAAGCTCTGGGGCTGACGCTTACATTTAGAAGGAGCTCAACAACCTGGTGATGCTGTCCTGGACTTGCAGTGCAGGGGGCGAGGGGAGGTCTCCCCCAACGGGTTACAGAGCAGAGCACCTGCAGGTGGGTCCTGGGTATTGGGGTTGTAACCCCCAGAGTCAGCTCTCATCTGGGGCCCCATTTCCTCCACTCTCATCTCCTGGGAACAGAGGGGCCATCCCCATCATTTGACCTAAGTAAAAACATCGCTTGTCATGTCTGCAAGGAGGAGAAATGCCTTCTGCCTTCTGAATTAATAATCCAGCAGACACAGCTCCCAAGTGGAGTGGCTGTGGTCTACACGGCAGGGCGGGTGACCTCTGCAGCCTCCATGGTCCCTCTGCTTGCAGAAGGGGACTGAACATGGCATGTGTGAGAAATGGATTCCAGCTGAAACCTGAAGGATGTGTTTCACTTCCACCTTTACAAACTGCAGATGCTTATTGGTCCTTTGTAAGCCAGTCTCTCCCCAGTTCTCCCTGGAACTGTGCTTTTTTTTTTTTTTTTAGAGTAATAGCCTCATAAAATATTTAGGTCTTTCTAGATCATGGGCAAATGGCAAAGAAGAGTTAATTTAACAAGGAATCCAGAGAGGGTAAATGTTCTACTCACAATGTCCAAGAATTTTGGGGGATTTTGGTCTATGAATTTGAAGGACCTCATTCCAAAGCCTTCTCTCCTTTTAGTAAATAGTATCGTAAAGTCTTTTGTTTGCATGTGTATTAATAAAAATAAACAGTAGTTTTTCTTACAACATATCTGACTGGACACATGTGACAAAGAACAAGTGTGCTGTGTCTTTTCTGAACTTCTTTGATGGTGGATGTCTCCCTGAGATGTGCCT
>CAUYQG010223694.1:0-17636 GCA_963574415.1 Tarsius wallacei | reverse complement strand
GAATAGTGCTATAACAAACATGCATGTGCAGGTATCTCTTTCATAGAATGGCTTGAGTTTCTCTGGGTATATTCCCAATAGGGGGATTGCTGGGTCATAAGGAAGGTCAATTTCTAGTTTTTTCAGAAATTGCCACACTGTTTTCCAAAGAGGTTGCACTAGTTTGCATTCCTACCAGCAGTGTAGAAGTGTTCCTTTTTTTCTGTATCCTCACCAGCATCTGTTGTTTGTTTTATTTATGATGGCCATTCTTACTGAAGTTAGGTGGTATCTCAATGTGGTTTTGATTTGCATTTCTCTGATGATGAGTTAGGTTGAGCAATTTTTCACGTGTCTGTTGGCTGCCTGTATATCTTCTTTTGAGAAGTGTCTATTCATGTCTTTTGCCCACTTTTTAATGGTTTTATTATTTTTTTCCTTTCATCACATTTAAGTTCCTTGAGCCAGGACTCCAGGTTTGCCCAATTATGAATTAAGGCTGGGGGTGGTGCGTTGTCTCTTTACAATTTGAGCACTTACTAGGGGATGGGAGAAGGGTTGCAAGGATTCAGAACCTATGGTAAGTCATAGTGTTTGCTATCTGGTGAATGGGGCAGCTGGGACTAGCTCTCCATCTCTGCACAATATGACCTTACAGTGGGCATGCTTGCATAGTCCCTGAGTCCAAGACAGGGTATAAGAGGGAAAAGAGAGGAAAGAAGGAGAGAAAAAAAGCAAAAGAAAAAAGAGAAAGAACAGAGAGAGAAATAAAAGTTGGAAAGAAAAGAATAAACCAATGAACAAGCAAAGCAACAAATGAGATAAACAAACAAACTAATACCCTCCCCCCCAAAAATTCATTGATAAAGAGTTCTCAGCTTTAGTGTGGCTCTTGGAGAGGGGCATCTCCCTCTTGTGATGAGTTCTGTGACTGCAGATCTATTACTGCAGGTTCACTCTTCACTGTTGGAACTTAAGATGTTAGAATCTTCACCCCTTGCTGCCTGCAATTGGTAGCTGTGCATGCCTCTGTAGGTGGAAGGAGGCCAACATAACTTGACACAGTGACTCTCAGGATCTCATCCCTTCCTTTCCTCTCCCAGCATGGTCACAGCTCTCAGGGCATCCAGTTCATGGTGGGGGAATGGGACTTCCTGTCTCTGCTGTGCCCTCCCAATCTCTTTAGCTTGTTGCTAGAGGTGGAGTGGGTGGGGCAGGGAGTCAGTTAGGCACTCACCAGTCTCCTTCTCGGTGAGTTTCACTGTCTGCGTCTATTGCCCAGCAGCTGGTTCAGGATGGAATGTGGATTGTCTGGAGTTCTGCATCTGCTGTTACCTACCAGGGCTTGTGCACTGGGGGCAATGTTCTCTGAAGTCACAAAGAGCAACCCCAACACAACACAGCATCACTGCCTGGTCTCAAGATGCAGTTCTGCTGTTCTACAGAGGCCATCCTGGAACACCTCTGTGCCCAGGCTTTAAAGAATCTGCTCAGTTTCTCTGTTGGCTGCTGTTCCTGCCACAAATGGGGTCGGTATCTCCCTCCCCAGCAGTTACACAGTCTTTGTACTCAATACCTGGTGGTAAGGCTTTGGAGCCCAGTCCAGGCTAGGGGTGGCCTCTCCCTACTGTTTCCTTGGACCTCTGCCTCAGGCACCCTCACTGTCAGCATTTGGCCTGATGCTGTGGTGGTGAGGTCAGCAATTGCTCCAGCAGTTTTTCCTGAGAAATGCTCTGCTGATTTTAGAAAACAGTGCTCAGCTTCCATGCTCCAGGAAGTGCTAGGATCCAAACAGAGCAGCTGTGTCACCAGTGGCTTCACCAGGAGGGTCCTGGCCACTTGCTCTTGAGTCCACACTCAATCAGCCTCTCACACTCCCACTTACACACATAAACACATGCAGAATTGCCCTTACAACCATTCACACACACACACAGGTACTCATGCAGTCTGACTGACTATGCTGCCATCTTCTTAGAAATTCCTACTTTTTTCATATTAACTTTTTTTACAGTGGAAGCTACTAAGACAACCAAAGCCTCTTCCATATCAAACACAGCTTCACAAGGAAAACATCAGTTTATTCCAAAGCATAAAAGTATATTATCTAAGCAGGACTGACTTAGGTTGAGAGAGAAACGGGAGAGGGGGGAAGGGAGAAATATTTAGAGTATAAACAAATTTATATTGTTAACAAAATACTTTCTCAAATGGTTTAGGAGAAATTTAAAAAATAAAATTGCGATTAAATATAATTAAATCCCTAAAATAGTTAGAATATCATATATTAAGACCTATAAACTACAACCAAAATGTAACATAGATGAAAATTCATAGCAACAAGCCTAAAGTAAGAATGATAAAATATATGATAAAAAATAAAAGTAAAATATGTATCTAAGAATATTTTTAAAACAGTACAATTTAGAAAAGAAAGAATGTTGTAAATACTCGGTCAAAATTAGAAAGGAAAATGGTAGATACATTTCTTTCTTTGGAAATTGAGAACACTGCAAAAAAAAGTTTTCTATACGTATTTAATAAGATATTTTAATTACATTGTCTAACTCTACATGTATTCATACACATAAAAAAAAATTTTGTAATTGTAGAAAAACAAAACCAATTTCATGAGTTAACCACATTGTAACAGGTGGTTGGAACTTAATACCAAGTAAGCTTCTTATGATAAAAATTATTCCCTGAGTTCTTGCATATTCAAAACTACTTAATTATAGCCTCTATACCTAAAAGACATCTTCATTGGTTATGGAACACTTAGTTCCTTATTCACATGTTCATTCCCTGAGTGTATTATAGGTGCTTAATCCCTGAGTCCTGAAGCCACAGCTGAAGTGATTTTCTCATTTTGAATGAATGTAGAACAATTCTCCCACATAACACAGCATTACTTTCAATATAGACATTCAATTCTCCTCAAATCAAGAAAAGGTTTCTTGATTTATGGCTTTAAATATTCATTTATTCCTTTGTTTTGACTTTATTCTTTAGAGACCTTAGTTATATATATTTTGAATCACCTTTGTCTATCCTCTATACAAATTTTTTTCTTCAATCATCTATCTCAGTTATTCTGCTTGCTTCCCATGGTATCTATCCTCCTTCCTGTTCCTTTCTAGTCTTCCTTTCTAACAAGGAGTCTTCTGAGGAAAACTTTCTACTTTTTTTTATCTTGTACTCTCCCATTCTGTTCCATGTTGTCGTAAAATCAATCTATCACCTCCTGTTATCTGACTGTGTTTTCATTTGTTCTTGCACATTTGTTTTAAAATGTTACCTTATAGATGCAGATGCTTCACTAACAGTTTTTATTGTTCTTCCTTCTCAAGTTTGTGGCACAATTTTAATCTGTTTTATAACAATGTTTTTGTTTTTGTCGTTGTCATCATCTATACAGAAGTTGTGCTATTTTTCATGTTTGTCTTGTAATATTTTAATGGAAACTTTTTTTATTGTTCATATTTGAACGAGACTTTTTTTTTTTTTCTGAAATAGTAGCAGACTACTGTGGCAGATTTCTTGTTTAAGGACTCCATTGTCTCTGGCAACAGCAATAAACTGTTAAAAAAAAAAAACAAAAAAACAAGCTATTTCTGTAGAGTTAGGCCTCACAAAATCTGATCTTGCTTGTGATGACTTTTCCATACAATATTGTGTTCAATTTTTACCAACAATCCTGTGTCTATTTTCTTAATAGACTGATCTATCTTGGGATTATAGCACGTGTCTTTCTGGGTGCTGAATTCATTTTTGAAGGCATATTTTTACACCATTTTCTGACATCTGCCTTCTCTAGAACATGTTTCTTACTACTAGAGTACTTTATCATGTCAATCTTGCTCAGAATTGTTTCCCCTCAGGGGAGCAGCCTCCCATCTTAGAAATAAGATTCCCTGGGTTTCTGTGCTCTACACTCAAGGCCTTTTCCACACTCTTCTCTCTTCCCACAGAACCACTGTGACTTGCACAGGCTTCCTAGATGGTTCCTTAGGTCTCACAAGCTTTTGGGATCATTCATTGTTAACTGGACTTCTGGATTTTCTCTGACTTCTCCTTGTACTGAAACGTAGTCAGTGAGTTTTGTACTTGTTGTTGTTGTTGTTTGAGTTGGAGTCTCACTCTCTTGCCTAGGCTGGAGTGCAATGGCACGCTCACGACCACTCCAGCATTGACCTGCTGGGCTCAGGCAATCCTTTCACTTCAGCCTTCTAAGTAGCCAGAACTATAGGCGTGCGCTACCACCTGCCTGGCTAGTATTTTGATTTATTGTAGAGATGAGGTCTCAACAAGTTGCCCAGGCTGTTCTCAAACCCATAGGCTCAGGCAATCCCTTCACCTTGGCCTCCCAAAGTGCTTCAGTATGCTTTTTATTGTTATCCTTTCTTGGTTGCTCTGCAAGTGACTTATTTAGAACTTAGCATTACCTTTTATTCTCTGAAACAGAACCAAACTCCTGTTTGAATCCCCTGCAATGCAGTATCTCAAAATAAAAAAACTAACAGAATCCAGTCAGAAAAAAATTAATGAGGAAATTTGGCTAGATTTACAAAAATGCTATCTTGACTTTCTGGGCACACATATTGCATATATTAAAAAGTAAGATTATTCATTTCCACTGAAAAGCACTTCTCTCATTTTCCATAAAACGTGAACCCCTTCATTTCATTTTTCTCTTTTGACTGTACAAGGAAAAGTAAAACAACACAGGAAACACGATGCTGTGTGGGAACTAAGACTCAACGTCAGGCCTAGGCCTCATTAAAAATTGACAAAGATGGTGGCAAGTTAGTAAACGTATACCATCTCTTGACTTGGTCTCATGTGCCAACTATTCAGATTATTCAAGAAAACAAAGAAATTTTGGATTTGGATGAGAAATCTCCTGCATTCTAATTGGTGGCATATTTTAAGAACTATGTTCTAATTAAATATTTTGTGAGCTGTATTTGAGCAGTAGATTTTCAGCATATGAAGTCTTCCTGAACTCTTACTCTTCAGTATTATCATTACACTTGACATCCTCTTGATTTCTGTGTGTGAAAGTGGGGATATGAATAGCATACTTCATTTTAGACATTCATTTTTGAAAATCTCACTGGAAAGTGTGGTCTTATTTTTTTTTTAATTGATAGAAAGCACATCTAATTCTCTGTCAGGAAAATCTCCCAGTCATTTCTCACTTAAATTCTTGTTCACTAAATTATATACATATATATACACATATTTTTCTATTCCATGCTTTTGGCTCATTTTAGAGCTTGATAAATTGAACATTTTTGCTTTCTACTCTCAGATGGTCTATGTCTGATGCTTCTTTTACAACATCAACATAAAGGGCAGATTAATGATTTTACTTGGAAGACAAAGACATTCATTTACAGTGTCCTCACAGGCATCTCAGGACTGTATGGTGCTCTAGATAATTATAAGAGCAAATGCCTAAAAGAACACATCAGAAAATGGCAGAGGGAAAGAAATGAAGTAGAATCAGACTGTGTTACTTTAAATAAAATATTTCTATAACTTATAAGGTATATATGTTTTAAAAGCATTTAGCCTAAGAAAAATAAATGAATTAGATAATTCAAGAAAAAAAATTAAAACCTTGTGGTTTTTTTCTCCTTTTTTTCTTTTTTGACTTTTTGGGGTTTTTGGCTTTGCTTTACAGGTATGTTTTAATAACTTTTCAATATATAGCAAAACTCTAACTTTCCCCTACTCACAATGGACCTCAGCCTTTTCTACCTCCTACTTTGAAACATTGAAAATTTGATAAACTAATTAGTAATATTGTGAAGTTTTTTTTTTATCATAACCATCAAGTATAGGTACATAGTAGGTACTCAACCAATGTTTATTAAAATAACAATTTTATAAATGCACTGTATTTTCATTCATTCATCCAAGTCTCATACTAGAATCCTCACCAACCTGGTGAAATATGTTATCCTGATTTCATGAAACAGTGTACCTATACTGTATCTCTTCAGACAATCTCTCAATTACTGCTTAATCCACTAAATCCCTAGGTTGTGAAGACTGGCAGAGTGTGCAACATGCTAAGTTTTGGATTTTCGGAGATTCTTATGGCTCAGTAGAACCTGTCAAAATTTTTTAATGGGCCCATCATTTGAACTAGTGATATTACTTAAAATAAATTATACTGTACATGCTGTAATGTATACCCTCACTTGGGAAAATACAGCATTACTTTTTCAGAATATAAAACTAGTGTCTACTTTATATCTACTATTAGGTAAGGAGATGAATAAAGTATGGTATATTTACGTGGTGGAAGACCTTGATCATGGAAAAAAATGTCTCTATTGATTCACAGGCTATATATTATCATGATGTGTGCTATGTAAAAATGTTACATATATATATATTGTGTGTGTGTGTGTGTGTGTGTGTATGTATATATACATACATAGCCAAAAAATTTCCAGTTTTCTTTTAGGGTGGGGAATTGAGGGACTGGAGGCCTGGAATGAGAAGCTTATGCTATAATGAAGTAGTAACATTAGTCATAACAGTATTAGTAGTTGCAATAAGACCAACAATTATAATAATAGCTATGTGACATGTTCTAGTTATTTCACACTCAATATTTTATTAATACACAAAAAGGCAAGAAACTGACACACAGAGGTTTTAAATAATTTGTTTAAAATTGTAGAATAAGTTATTTGCTATCCTAGCATTACCCCAACATGACTCCAGAGTCATTGCTATTAAACATTGCACTATACCATGCACATATCCAACTTTTTTTAATCAAGTAGTTTTAATCAAATCAAATCTGAACAGACACAGTTTGAAGGGTCAAAAAATTCCCTAAGGATTATGATGAAAAACCTTTATTGCCAACCTGCCATTTTTCCTCCTCAAAGTCATATACTTTCAATTTTGTGCTAATATTTTACTGTTTGTATTTGTGTCAACAGATCTACACAAAATAGTATTCTATAGTTACATCCTGAATCTTCCATATTATCTATTAATTTCTCCCTAAGGTAGATGTGGCTTTATGTCTATTATTCTCTTTCCTGTCTTCCTCTAGCCCGCACAAACAAACAAACATGTTTCCTTTCCATCCTGTTAATGCAATTATATCAAATCTTGGGTTAGAACATTTTTCCAGTGTTTAAAATGACTATATAAATGATATTCACCACTGAGCCACACAGCATATTATAATTCTTCTCTTTTCTAAACAACTTATTTTCCTCAGAGTGAATTGTATCTTGATTCATTTTGCTGTTTTTGTTTGAACAGTTTCTACCTATATAGCTGCAAATATACAGCCAAGTGTAAAAATCTACTTGAAATACTTTCAGTCTTAGAAGGTATCCTATCACTTATACTTCCTCAAAGAATCTCTACTTACTGCTTCTCATCTGCATCAGTCAACCTGTAGAGCACAACAACTATTAGATTTCTCACTTCTCTTTTCCTCTCTGGCATATTTAAATATCCCATTGCATATATTCTTCTTTTAACTGGTCAACTCCTCAGTTTGGTTGAAGATCTCCAGCAGTCTTAGTTACCTATCTGAATGTGTCTTTACTCCACCTTATCCTGTACAGGAGTTTAACTGGATGTAGAATTCTATATTGGAAATCATTCTTGCTCAGTAATTTGATGGCATTGCTCATTTGCTTTTAAGCCCAGACTGAAACTGAAAAGGCAAAAACTATTCTTTTTTCCTAGTCTTTGTGTTAGACTAGTTTTACTCCCGGAAGCTTGTGGGTTTTTCTTGAATCCTCATTATTTGAAATCCAGTGATGACGTATTATGGTGTGCATCTGTTTCCATCAATGGTTCTGAATATTGAGCGAGCCCTTTCAATCAGGAAATTTGTGATTTTAACTGTGGGTAATACTATTGGATAATTGTATTAATTATGTATTACTTGAATAATTGCATTAATTACTGATAATTATTGATACATTTATTGATTATTAATTAAATAGCTCATCCCATTTTCTATGCTGTCTGTTTTACTATTGCTAGGATATTGGACATCTAAACTAGTAGTTTAATTTTTTTTCTATACTTTTTGTTTTGCTCTTGGTTTGGAGAGCAGAAACTTTGTCAGCCAAAAGTTCTGTTGATGTTTTTATCTCAGGTTTTCTTTTTTACTTTCTAATAGTCTTATTTTAGTTTCTGATTTGTCTTTATGAAAAATATAGTATCCTGGGTTTTTTTGCAGATACATTTCCTATATGTCTCTGAGAAAACTAATGATAACATTACATTTAATAGTTAGATAATTTCAATGGTATGAATACTTACATCATGGTTCATTTCAAACTATGATCATGTAGCCACAGCATGCAGAGTTGGGAGAAGATATCAAAATTGACTATTGCCCCTAAGTCAATATGATCTAGCACATCACCAGATGAAAGTTTACTTGAAGTTATTTATTACTTTTATTTTTGATTTCTGCTTTCCTTAGAAACATTGTGACCCTTGCTTTTTGTGTTATTTATAAGAATAGGATGCTCTGAAGCCAATGGAAGTTCTGAGCATGTGAGTGGGACTTATCAATCACTGATTTTGCTATAAAGTGTCTAGATGGAAGCCTTCAATGTTGTCTTTAGTATTTTCTCTTAGGTTGCTAAATTTCTCAAAGAAGGATCCTCTAGTATTTCATCTAATTCCAGAATGTATTTTCTTATTTAATCCCCCTGTTTTCTGCAGACTACCCACTTATTCAGGCAACCCATTCAAGTCCCCTCCCACTGTGGGAGGCTTTCTATCCTCTTAATAAATCCTGCTTTAAAAAAATTTTTCCATTTTTAATTTTTTTGTCTTGGATTACTTCATACTTTTTTGCATCTCCATCCACTAACCTATAGAGATATCATTAATGATGATCAATGAATAAAAACAAAGATTTGTATGTTAAATAAATTATCTAACAAAATAACTAACATGTATATGAATGTTTAATAACATTTTCAAACAACTCTTATCTAGCACTAAAAACACTTTGGCAGAATCAATTTTTTTTACAGTAATGAGTGTAGAGTCTAGAAATGGTTTTCACACCAGAAATAATTGAGACAACTCTTTTATTATTTTCAAATAATAAATTCAAAATTGAAGCATATTTCCTTATTGAAAATGTTCTACATCACAGCAATACATGTATTCTAAATATATACTTCAATGATCCAGAGATTTTCCCACCATAAATAGTTAAAACACATGCATATGTATGTGAATTTTGCAGATGCATTTATATGTATAATTTCACACTGGAATTTAGTTCTTGTGAAAAAGATATAGAAAATTCATCAGAGAAATATTTTTATGTAAAAGCTCTATTATGAAATTACCATTGCATTACAGGAAATTGTGAAAATGTCATTATGAGAAAATGTTTGCTTCTTTCATTCAAAGTGATGCTAGTTCTATTAGGTAAATAATTTTTAGTCTATGCACATCATGATCAAAATCAGAAAATATGTGTGTGTGTGTGTGTGTGTGTGTGTGTATACACATTGAGCTACTAATAGGTATGCTTTAATTTTGATGACAAATTAGCACATAAACCAAAATGTTCCAATACACACAAATAGACTTAAAAGTTTATCGTTTTCACGTTAGCTGCAACTTTATGTTGTACTTAGTGATGTTTCATTTCTTCAAAAAATTTTCATAAGAATTGTTAGCTCAAGTTGTCATTTTAATATGAAATGAAGATTCCAAAATGAAAGCACAATTTATTCATTTATCAATGGCCCCTCAGGACCTATAAGCAAAGTGCAAGTTCTCAGAACATGCAACCAAACAATGAGATGTCATTTAACATATACACAGAGAATGAAGTAGATATCATAATTGTTCATTCATTATGTTTGGTCTTTCAGTTAACATTGAGAAATGCATTTTTAAATAAGACCTGTAAGGTATTCAGCTGTTTTATTTTTCCAAAAGGAAATAAAATATAAGAAACATATTCACCAAAGATAAATGCTTCAAATGTGAGAAAAAATTTTTAAATTCATGAACATGTGGCAATATGTATATACCACTGACCAATGGACTAAATACTAAGAATCAAAATAATACTATAATGATGTTAGGAAAAGTCTTACTATTTATGCTAACATTTTGGAGAATAATATGGAAAAATTGTCAAAAATCATAGATTTATACCTTTAGAATATAATCTGATTCCAAATAATTCTAAATAAATAATTCAAGCAAAGAAATATACTCTAAAATTAGTGGTCATTATACATAACTATTTGTAAGACAGCCTCAAAGTTTCACAAGCATAGACTATATAGCTCAAGTAAATTATGACATATCACCTCAATGAAATTTTAAGAGGTGATTTGAATAATAATACAAAAATAAATGAAAATATCAATCAGAGGTCAGGGAAGATGGTGAACGAGTCAGTTGGACTATGTGAGTCCTGGTGTGAATGAGTGAGAGTATGGAAAATTTTTTGTATCTGCAGGTGAGTGAGTTGGTGGGTGAGCAACTGACTGAGGGCTAGGGAGCTAGTGGCCAGGGTTGTCCTGGTGCAGTGGCTGGTGCTATAGTTGCTCTGCTTGAAACCTAGAGATTCCCTGGATGCAGAAGCTCAGCACTTTTTATTTCTATTTAATCAACCAAACCCTTCCTGGGAAGAAAATGCTGGTAGAGACTGACTAAGTGGGGGCTCAAGAGCAAGTGGTCAGGGCCCTCCTAGTGCAGCAGCTCGTGCTGCAGTTTCTCTGACTGGTCCCTGGCGCTTCCCAGGTCACAGAAGCCTAGCACCATTTTTTTTAACAAAAGTTTTCCTGTGAAGAAGTGGTGGGAAGAGATTTCTAGCTCCAGGCTCTGCCTCACCACTGCAGCAGGAGAAACTGCCGGCTCCAGGTTTTGCCTCACCACTTCAGCGCCTGGCCAGACACTGGCAGCAGGAGCTGCAGAGGGAACCCAGAGGCAGAGTCTCACAGAAAGGACAAGAGAGGCACTCTGCCACCAACTTGAAAGGTGGGCAGGAAAGTGCTCCAACTTGCTCACCATGGAGCAACAGACTTGATCTCTGTGACTGGTGGATAAACTACTCAGGGGTTGATTGTAACCTGAAGGGAATATCCTGAAAGAACAAACTTCAGAGGGACATGACGAGTGCTGAGTCCCAGGTGCCCATCCCCTACCCTGATCCAGCCACAGGACAAAGGGTATGGTCAGAAAAGGACAAGGAAGAACTCTAAAGTGATCAGTGGTGATTCTGGGACTACCCAAACCCCCTCCTTCCCAGCAATCCTCTGAATGTCAGACCCACACAGCTGGGCCATGACTGAGAGGGACAAACCCAGTCAGAGCCTGGACATCAGTCACAATAGAACTCCATTCGAGGATAAGCCTGACTGGGGCACCTCCCGGGGGAAGAGACTATCCCACCCCTCCCCACCGAGGGGATGTCCCTGACCATAGGAGAGTGAGAGAAGAAGACTGCAGCCCAACCCACTCCCTGCCCTTCCTCCTTCCCTGCTCCAGAGACTGGGGAGACAGTGAAAGACATGGAAGCTCTATGGGAGAGAGCAAATGAAAGGGACAATTCAGAACCTGCCACAAGAAGGCAGGGATTTTTTTAAAATTTTTGCCTGTTTGTTAGTTCATTTATTTTTCTACTATTTTTCCTTTGTGCATGAATGTGTATGTGAGAGTTTGATCTGCATTCCCCACTTTTTTCTTTTCTTTTTTTCTTTATTTTTGCTTTTTCTTTATTCTTTTTTTTTCTCTTTATGTGTGTTTGTGAATGATTGAGTGTTTATCTTTCAGTTTTTTGTTGTTGTTGGTTTTTGCTTTTTTTGTTCTTCTCTTTTATTTTTAGGTGTGTGTCAATATAAGTATGAGGGTTCAATTTGAATTCCTTTGTTATTTTTTCTGGTCTTTCTCTTTTTCTTCTTCATTCATTTTGCACTAGACGTGTGTGTGTATGTTTAGTTTTCCTGGGTATTTTTAGTTGTTGTTTGCTTTGCTTCACTTTGTTGTTAATCCAGTTTCTTTTGGGGTGTGTGTCTATGTCTGTGTGTGTATGTTCAATTATTTTTTGCTTTGGTTTCTGCTTTCATTGTTCTCTGTGTGTGTGTGTGTGTGTGTGTGTGTTTCTCTTTCTTCTTTTTAAAATTTGAGTCCATCTTATTTCATTCCATTTTTCTCTGTGTTCCTCATTGTTGTCACTGTATTTTGAACTCAGGGGGTATGCCCATGTACCCATTGCATCATCATATAGAGAGGTGGTAGGGAGTGGGTCTCAGGGACCACACACCACAATCAATGAACCTTGTAATTTTCAAGTAGTTTCTGAATCCTAGCTCCCCATCCATACCTTAATCAACTTTAAAAGCTATAAGAGATAGCAAAGCACCCCACCTACAGTCCTGTTTCAAAATAATCCAGAGCCTGGATCAGGGAAGAATAGAGGGCTGAGCAAACATCAGAAGGGAAAGCCTCTCCCACTGACACTGAATAACAGAACTAAAGAGAAAAGCAAGAGATCTGTTATAAATGAAGAAAAACCAAAGGAAGATCACAGGTAATTTCAACTATAACATAGAGAAAACTCCTGAAAAATCAGGCCTTGAGCCCAAACAATGGAAGTCACCAATGACTGGCCTCAGAATATGACAGGGATTAGGGAATGGATGGAAAGTGTGAATAAGACTCAAGAAAGACAAGATGAAACACTGAAAGAACTTGTAACAGAGATTTTTGCAACAACAACAACAACAAAAATTCACCCAGGAAATAAATAACAAGATGACAAGCATGGAAAGATAAATTAATCTAGTTGAATCTCAGAACTTAAACCAGAACATGGAATTAACCAGATCTGTAAAAAACATAGAAAGAAGACTTAGAAAGAAAGCCTACAAGAGATGTGTGATTATATCAAGAGGCCGAACCTATGCGTGATTGGTATCCCAGAAGAAGAAAGGGAAATGGAGACCACCTTGGAACAAGTATTCCAGGAAGTAATCCAAGAAAACTTTGCCCATCTCACCAGAGATGTGACCAAACACAAGAGATACAGAGAACCCCCAAAAGACATCAAATGAGAAGACCAATCCCTAGACACACAGTAATTCACCTACACAAAGTAGGCACAAAAGAAAAAATCCTAAAGGCAGCAACAGAGAAAGGTCAGACTACCTACCAAGGAAAACCAATCAGAATAGCAGCAGACCTGTCAGCAGAAACACTATAAGCAAGAAGGGAGTGGAGTCCAATATTCAAAGTCCTCAAAGATAAACAATTTCAACTAAGAATTTCCTACCCAGCCAAGCTCAGCTTCATCAGTGATGGAGAATTAAAATCCTTCCCAGACATCTAATCCTTATGAGGTTAAGCAGCTTCCAGACCAGCTCTGCAAGAGACACTTACAAAGGTTCTAAGCACAGAAGAATGAAAAACAAGAATGATTGTACACTTCCCAAGAGAACAAGCAGAGCACAGAATCAATAGAGAATACAGCACAACAACAAACTTAAAAACTTGAAAACACACACATGCATCGACACCAAAGCCAAAAGAAAAAAACAAACCAAAAAAAACTTTTAAGAACCCCATGACAGGTATAAACAATCACATTTCAAAAATCAGCTTGAATGTGAGTGAACTAAGTACACCACTGAAAAGAAACAGAATGACAAACTGTATAAAAAACCATGACCCAATTGTTTACTGCATCTAGGAAACTCACTTCACCACAAGGGACACACACAGACTCAAAGTTAAAGGATGGAAAAGGAGATTCCAGGCAAATGGATCACAAAAGAAGACAGGAGACATGATCTTAATATCAGACAAAACAACCTTTAAGTCATCAAAAATTTAAAAAGATACAAAAGGACACTACATAATGATAAAAGTTTCAATTCATCAACGAGAAATATTCATCCTAAACCTATAGGCACCCAACACAGGAGCACCAGCATTTATAAAGCAACTACTAAGTAAACTAAAAAAAGATATTGACTCTAATACTATTATAACAAGGGACTTGAATATCCCACTAACAGCCCTAGAGAGATCATTGAGGCAAAAATCAACAAGGAGATCTAGAACCTAAACTTGACACTTGACCAAATGGACTTAATAGATACCTACAGATTATTTCACCCAAAAACCACAGAATATACATTCTACTCATCACCACATGGAACATACTCCAAGATCGAGCACATCCTTGCCCATAAATCAAGTATAAGCAAATTTCATAAGGTTAAAATATTGCCATGTACCTTCTCAGACCACAGTGGAATAAAAATAAATATCAACAACAAAATTTCTCCAGTGCCCACAAAGACATGGACATTAAACAGCACGATGCTGAACAACTAATGGGTCAACACTGAAATCAAAGCAGAAATTAAAAGATTCCTGGAAACAAGTGAAAATGAAGAATCATCTTACCATAACCTCTGCGATGCCATGAACAAAGTTCTAAGAGGAGAATTTATATCTCTAAGAGCATACATCAAGGAAATGGAAAGATCACAAGTGGAGAGTCTAACAAATCACCTAAGGGAGCTAGAAAGAGAGGACCACCAAACCCTAACTGTAGTAGAAGAATCCAAAACACCAAAATAAGAGCCCAAATACCGGACATAGAAGACAAAAATATAACAGAAAACATCAACAAAATAAAAAGCTGGTTCTTTGAAAGAATTAACAAGATTAGCCAGAATGACCAAGAAAAAGAGACAAAAAGTCCAAATAAACACAATCAGAAATACAAAAGATCAAATCACAACTGATCTCGAAAAAATACAGAAGATTATCAGAGATTACTGTTTACATCTGCATGGAAACAAACTTGATAACCTAAATGAAATGGAGGACTTTCTACCTTGCACAAACTCTCCAGGTTGAAACAAGAAGACATTGAGACACTAAATAGACAAATAACAACCCAGGAAATTTACTCTGTCATAAGAAAACTACCTACAAAAAAAAATCATGTACTAAAAGTCTTCCCAGCAGAATTGTATAAAATGTACAAGGAGGAAGTGATACCTATCTTATTAAAAGCATTCCAGGCAATTGAGAAAGATGGAAATCTCCTCAAATTATTTTGCAAAGCTAACATCACACTGACACCCAAACTGGGTAAAGATCCAACAACAAAAGAGAACTACAGGCCAATATCCCTTATGAACATAGATGCAAAAATCCTCAATAAGTCTAGCAAACCATATCCAAAAACACATCTCAAAAATCATCCACCATGACCAAGTAGGTGTCATTCCCAGGATGCAGGACTTATTCAACATTTGCAAGACCATAAATGTAATTAAATACATAAACAGATGCAAAAACAAGACCCACATGATTATCTCATTAGATACAGAAAAAGCTTTTGATAAAATCTCACATCCTTTCTTGATAAAAAACCCTCAAACACCTAGGTATAAAAGAAACATACCTCAAAATAGTAAGTGACATTTACAATAAACTCACAGCAAACATATTGCTAAATGGACAGAAACTGGAAACATTTCCCCTGAAAACTGGAACAAGACAAGGCTGCCCACTCACACCCCTCTTGTTCAACATTGTTTTGGAAGTCCTAGCTAGGGCAATTAGACAAGAGAAGGAAGTCAGGGGTATACAAATAGGAAAAGAAGTCAAGTTATCACTCTTTGCTGATGATATGATCCTATACCTTGAAAATCCAAAAGAATCTGTCAAAAACCTCCTTGCACTGATAAAGGACTTTGGCAAAGTCTCACAGTACAAAATAAATGTGCAAAAGACAGTTGCATTCTTACACACCAACAGCAAGCTGAGAACCAAATAAAAAGCACAATCCCATTCTCAATAGTCACTAAAAAAAATACCTCAGCATCTTCCTAACCAGAGAAGTGAAAGACCTTTAGAACGAGATCTGTAAAACACTGCTCAAAGAAATCCAGAAGAGTTCCAGTAAGAATGCAATGACATAGATGGGACCGTGAGATTCTCCGAAAGTGAGTTCCCAAAAAGACTCTAACTTTCCTTCCCCCACCCACCTGCCCACCACCAGCCGCACTGGTCCAAGGCCTGGAGACCCTCAGTCCCACACAAGGCCAGCTATTGCAGCCCCTCAGCTGCTGCTGCTCCACCATAGGAGGCCCTGGGCCCTGGTGATGTGGAAATCCCAGCTCCCTCCCTGGCTACAATGTCTCACCAGGCCCCAGCCACCAGCCACCACCTGTGGAGGCCCTTGGATATCGCCTCTTGGAGATCTGGGTTCCCTTGCTGGTTACACTAATCCGCCGGCACTCAGCTACTTCCAGCTCCCCTCCTGACTGGGTGCCCAGCCCAGCGGGTCTGGTGCTCACTCCTCAGAATTCCAGCTCCCCACCCTGGTTTTTGGGCTCCTACCCAGCCCTATTTCAAGCCACCGTCACCCAGGGAGGCCCTAAGTGCCTGCCCCTCCGAGATACCAGTTCCATTCCTGGCTGAAGTGCCCTGTGCGAGGCTCAAAGCCAGTGTCACCACTTACCACCTGTCCTTTGGAGCTCCAGTCCCTGCTCTGGCTAAGGCACCCAGCATGGGACCCCATGGTTGTGTAAGGGAATAGTATATCTTAAGGAGGTGCTGATCACCTGCTCTCAGCTCTCAGGTCCAGAAGAGGGAATCCCCAGCTCCCTCCTCCACCCCAGGTGAAGGGCCACCGCCAGCCACAAGTGATGCCACATTCCCTCCTTTTCCTGGAAAGGGGCCCAAACCCGGCCCCCGCCTAAAATGATGACCCAGCAATCTAAAATGGTGACTGAAACGGTGCCTTCTGGGTTCTTCCTCTACACCCTCTCCCGTGCCCATGAAACATCCCCCAATCTAAATGAAGCTCCGCCAACTGACCTATAAGCGACTGACAAGTCACCCTAAGCCCCTATAAAGGCCGCTGTGCCTTTGCCTCGGGGCTACAGCCCGACCCTCAGGTTCTGTAGCCCATCGTGCTCAACTCATTAAATCTCTTGGCCTTAACGGGTGTTAAGTCTCACTGCGCACCACCATCTTTCACCAGGCAGCTGGCGGCACACCAGATCCAGCACCCAGCTGTGTCGCTGATCCCTGGTGCCTGACGCTGGAGACAAACCACCACAACCCATCATAGTGGATAGCCCATGGACCCGGACTAGTGGAGAGAAAGGACAGGTGTAGAGAAAGGATTCGCAAAAGAGGAGCTGCCCACCTCGGCCATTTTCCAGGCAGAGATTTGCATTGCCCCACCCATCTATGAGCAGCCTCCACCTTTGTTTCTAAGGTAACGCCACTAATCAGGAGACAAAAGGCCCTCCCCTATGCTGAATCAGATACAGGTAACTCAGCCCTGTCGCAGACCTCTCAGGCAGCAAGCCAAGGGAAACAACCCAAGCTTGGAGTAAATCTATCTGCATGCAATGAAAGCAAGGGGGAGAGGCTAGTGATCAGAGCTGAAGAGACTTTAGACACTGAAGAAAGATTCCAGAGCTAATCTGGTTTCTCATTTTGATTTTTCATTTTAAGTTTTTGACTATTTGTTTTGCTCACTTTTGTTTGCTTTTTGATTTAGACTACCTGTTTGTGTTGGGGGAAAATGCATCAAAAGGCATGAACTTATTGGACTATCTTTGTGTGATTACTGG